>VZRZ01008648.1:216007-310340 GCA_013398175.1 Climacteris rufus
GGGCGGGGGAGCTCGCTCGGGAACCGGCCGGGCGGGGGGGATCGGCGGTGGCTGCCCCGGGGCGCCCGGGACCGTCGTAAAGTTTAGAGCTGCCCGATGGCCTGGCTTCAGCCAGGTCCCGCCGCTGGGCTCATGCCCGCCTTGTTCGTAGCCGGGAAATCCTGCCTGGAAGGCAGAAGGGAAAAAGTGTGAGTGGCTGGAGTGGGAGCGTGTGCTGCGGGGTGAGCTGTGACAGCGTGACCTGGCTTCCTGGCCCGGTAACGCCGTCAGAACAGCCCTTGAATGAAATTAAATTCTCGCAGTCTGGGGGGGGGGGGGGGGGGGATTTTTTTTTTTGTTTTTTTTTTCTTGGATGGAAAACATTTAGTCTTGATACCCTAGCAGTTTTATGTAAGTGGCAGTATCCTTTTCCCAGGCGTGTCTAAGCACATACTGGAAATTGGGCAACTTTTAAAAATTAATCTTAATAATTCATGACTACTCAGTCTGCCACTTATTTACATTTCAGATAGTATGCAGAGGATATACGGAGTCATGAAAATATACTCGGCAGAGTGAAGCACTAATACTACAGCTTAAATTGTTTGCATGGATCCCTCCATCATGACTAACCGTCCTTGATTGCTCCTTCTTTGAGTGCATTTCTGTGCTTACCAGTTCCAGGAATGGAGTTTTAGTTGTAGACATAACATCGGTAATGTGCTGTAATTTAAGTACATTCACTAAAGAGAGAGGTGGCTTTTGAGAGGTTTTTGGCTGTAGAGGTTAGCAATGGGAAGAGACTATGTCTTCCTTACACATATGGCTATTTTATCCTTACTTTCATATTTTTGATTTTCAATATGAAGTGTGGTGGATTAATTTCTCTTTCATCTCCTGTGTACAGAAGAAAATTACTCTTCTTCCTTAGGGAGCGGGTAAAAGGCTTTAGTCATAAAAAGCAACAGCATTTTTCAACTACTTAGAACATGTGACTTGTTTCATTAAGATGTCTACACAGAATTGAATTGGTAGAGTTTATAGTAACTTTTTCTTTCTGTTTTGTGGACATGGAAAGAGTAAATGCTGTCTTTACAAATCAGAGACCAAATCACGGAAGAATCTTCTGCAAACTTAAATTCCAAGCTTTCTGTGGTCCTGTACTCAGGCAATTCCTTCAACAAATGTTACTTTAGTCCTTTATCAAAAGAATAAAATATTTTAATAATACCATCTATTATTCCTGAATTACGATATTACTGTAAATTTACTAAAAAACTAAACAGTGGTGGTGGTGCTCTGTATGCATATATATTATATGCATCAGCAGAGTACTATGAATGAAAATTAATTTTAAAAGAAAGAAAAAAAAATTACAGTAGTGGCACCATAATAGTAATATCAATAGCCAAACCCCCAAAGTTAGGCAAGTAAGTGTTATGCAGCCCCTTTAATTTTCACATGTGCCATACACCTCTAGATAGGACTAGGTATGTACATATGTAAGTACACGATTAGTTTTACTGCAAAAAACATGGAGTTTCCAGAATGGAGTTGAATACTGCACGTGAGTTTACATGTGTTTGTTATATCTTCCTATCTGGCCTATGCACTTCAGAAAATTAAGGAAAACTGAGCATGTATATTTGAAAGGGAATGCTGTCTAAAGCTGTCGGATTTTATTCAATGAAACAACTATAAAAATGGTTTAGAAGATGTCATTATGTCTTTGTTCACTATATAAGACCTCGTTAACACTATGGTTGATTTATTCTATCCTGAGCAGTGTATCACTCCTGGTCTGTGACATCTCTGCTGTGATTGCTTAGCACTACATTTCTCATTGTTTCAATAATAGAATCTTGTTTATTAATCATTAACTGGTTTGGCTAGCAGGTTTTCTGTTGTTTTGGATTTTTGTGGTTTGTTGGCTTGTTTTTCGGGGGATTTTTTATTTGTTTTTTTTTTTCTAGATTTTTTACTTCCTGTATTGCGGGGGGTTATTTGTTTTTTTGCTTGTTTTGGAGGGGTTTGTTTGTTTTTGAGGGGTGTTGTTTGATTTATTTTTGCTATTTAGATGTCCTGTAGTCACTGCTACCTGAGTCGTTCATTAACTTCACCTTGGAATCTGATAACTAGATGTTGCTGTCTGTAGCTGTCACTGTTGAAGTTTTGTCAGCTTTGCTAAGGTGACTCATGGCAGTTAGAAAGAAAATTGAGAAACTGGAGGTGACGGATACGTGTGCTGAGCCAGTTACGTTTCTAATCACGTTACTGTGTTTGCATAATTGGTAATGATACATAGCAAAGAGATATCTGTTTTGCTTGAAGAACAGCCCTGTGGAAATTCTGAAATGTTCGAAATGACATGGAAAATTCTGTTTTCAACATCATTATCATCAGACAAGACTTTTACTGCTTTTGCTTCCTCCTCCCAAAGCACATACCACATACTTTTTCATGGAGCATTACAGAAATCACACATATGTGTAAATTTTATCACTTTTTAAAAGGGAAAAGGGAAAAGGATATGAAACACAAGATCATATTGCATTTTTACATTAAAAGTTCAAGCCAGAGAAGTCTACCTAATGTTTAATAACTGCTGTTTTCCTTCATAACTGTTAAATGTCTTCCAGATTTATTGCAACTGGTCAAATCAGTCTTTATTTGCCACAGTGGAAGGCCAAGTGCAAGGTCCCCATATGGGTCAGGGCAGCTCCTGGTATTGGTAGAGGCTTGGGGGTGAAGAGATTGAGAATAGCCCTGCCAAGGAGGACTTGAGGATACTTGTGGATGAAAAATTGGACATGAGCTGGCAATCTGCACTTGCAGCCCAGAAAGCCAAACACACCCTGGGCTGCGTCAAAAGCAGCATGGCCAGCAGGCTGAGGGAGGGGATTCTGCCCCTCTGCTCTGGTGAGACCCCACCTGCATCCAGCATCCAGCTCTGGGACCCCCAGTACAAGAAAGACATGAACCTGATGGAGCGGGTCTGGAGGAGGGACACAAATGTGATCAGAGGGCTGGAGCAGCTCTCCTGTGGAGAAAGGCTGAGAGAGCTGGGGTTGCTCACCATGGAGAAGAGAAGGCTCCGAGAAGTTGCTATTGCAACCTTTCAGTATATAAAGGGAGCCCACAGGAAAGACTCTTTACCAGGGCCTGTTTTCACAGGACAAGCAACATCAGTTTTTAAATGTTTTAGATAAAGCAAACACTTTGACCTAAAGCTTATTTGTAGTACTGCTAATATCCTTGAATTTTCTTTAAGGGGTTTTGTTGAAGTTAAATTGTGAACTCTGCCTGTTGGAGGATACTTGCCACTAAAATATGGTGAGAGACTGAAAATGGATTACTGGAGGGAAATAGAAGGGTCTCTGCTGAATACTTGTGGTCCTTCTTGGCTCGGGTGGCTTTATGGCGCAGCTGTGTGACAGTGTTGCAAGAAAAGTTACTCTTGTAGCTTTCCTGTTTTAATTCTGTACTGACAAGGAAGACAAGGGGACAAAATGAATCCTCGAAAAGTAAGTTTGGTGCATAAACTTACACCTAGAAGTCAATGTTTGCACACAGCCTTCGGTATAATAACGTTATTCCTTGACAATAACTTAGTGTAGTTTATATATTACATCATGACAGCTGGGGAACTATATTATTAATTCTGTATAAAATAGTTTTTATGTGCAGGCTTCTGTGTTGGAGAAAACTTAATCTCCTGTGGACTTCCCCTACTTAAGGGAGTTTCCCAGTGGCTTGTGATTACCATTTTGACACATCTGAAGAACTTGCAATAGACATGATATGGAGGATTCCCTGTGCTTTCTCCACCTGGTTGAATGCAGTGCCCTAAGGGACAGGGGCGATGGTGACAAGTTTCTGCCAAGTGCAGCAGGTGTGTCTCTTCTGTGACCGCCCCACCTTCCCAAATGTCCTCACATAATACTTAGGAGCCTCTGCAGGAGAAACCAAGCAGTAACAAGAATGATGGTTTGCCTAGCTTGGCACTGCCAAGATTAAGTTGACCTATACCCTGCATCAAAATTGCTCCCACAAAGAGGAAAGGATGGATCATCATCGTAGCAGAGTCTCTTCTGAAGGGAAGAGAAGGACCCACTACTTGGGGAAGTCTACTGCCTCCCTGAGGCCTGCATTAAAGAAGCTAAGAGAAGGTTTCCTATCCTGGTATGGTGCTCAGATTAATATCCATTACTGATTTTTTTTTTTTTTATTTATCAGGTAGGCAGCAATGAAGTTGCAGCAAGAAGTATGAGGGCAATGAAGAGAAACTTCAGAGCCTTGGTTAAGGAATCAGGAGCACAAGTAGTGTGCTTCTCTATCCTTCCAGTTGCAGGGAATGATGAGGGAAAGAACAGAAAGAGCCAGCTGATCAATTCCTGGCTCCAAGCCTAGTATCACTGGCAGAATTTTGGGTTTTTTGATCATGGGTTGGTTTACATGACACTAGGGCTGCTGGCGACAGATGGTGTACACCTGTCTCAAAGGGAGAAAAGGATCTTTGCACAGGAGTTATAAGGGCTCATTAGAAAAGCTTCAAACTTTTGAAGGGGGAGAGTGATAAAACCAGGCTTACTAGAGATAAGCCTGGGGGCAGCACACCCGTGTTTGAGGGACTGTGTGCTAGTGATCCTTTGATCTTCCATTTCAGTGAAGGCAGGGGATGGAGGTCCATGTGGCAGCAAAGACCAGTGGTTATCCATGCGTTAGAAACCACAGAAGCAGCTAAGACTGGTCATACAGGAATTAGGACTTCTTCCCCAAGAAAGGTGGCAGTATAAATAGCCTGATTGAAGTGCTTGTGCACCAGTGCACACAGCACGGACAACAAACAGGAGGAGCTGGAAGCCACTGTGCAGCAGGAAAACTGTGATGTAATTGCTGTTACGGAAACGTGGTCATTGTGTGATGACTCACACAACTGGAGGGCTACAGTGGATGGCTGTAAACTCTTTGGGAAGGATAGGCAAGGAAGGACAGGTGGTGGAATAGTCTTGTGTTTTAGGGGATGTTTGGATTGTCTAGAGCTTAGTTATGGTGCCAATAGGGTTGTTTATGGGTAAGAATCAGGGGTAAGGCCAACATCCTGGTTGGGAGTCTCTTACAGACCAGCCAGCCAGATTGCAGAGGCAGACAAAGTATTCTCTGATTGGCTGTGAGAAGTTTTGCAATTGCTAGCCCTTGTTCTCCTGGGGAACTTCAACTCACCAGGTGTCTGTTGGAAATAAAATGTAGTGGAAAGGAAGCATTTCCTGGAGTGTGTGGAAGAAAACGGAATTCCTGACACAGCTGGCGAATAAGCCAACTAGGGAAGTGCCCTGCTCGCAAAGAGAGAAGCACTTGTGGGTGATGCAATGATTGGAGGCCATCTTGGGCACAGTGATTGTGAAGTTATCAAATTTTCAACTCTTGGAGAAGTAAGGAAGGAGTCAGCAGAACTGTTACCTTGGACTTCTGGATGGCAGACTGGTGCCTTGAGGAGACTGGCTGACAAGCTTTTGGGAGGCATTGCAGAAGGGTGAAGGAGTCCAGGAAGGCTGAACATTTTTGAAAAAGGAAATCCTAGAAGTGCAGGAGCAGGCTGTCCCCATGTGCCTAAAGAAGAGCTGTCGGGGAAGAAGACCATCCTGACTGAACAGAGTGTTCTGGTTTGAAATCAGGAGAAGGAAAAGTGTATGATCTCTGGAAGAAGGGGACTGGCAAGGGAGGACTACAAAGATGTCATGAGGTTACACAGGGAGAAAATTAGAATTTAATCTGGCTAATGCTGTAAAAGTTGATAAAAAGTGTTTCTATTAATACACCAGTAACAAAAGGAAGGTCAAGGAGAATCCCCATCCTTTATTGCATGAGGGGACTAGCAAAGTGGCAAAGGATGAGGAAAGAGGCTGAAGTACTTAATGCCTTCTTTTCCTCAGTCTTTAATAGCATGACCAGCGGTTCTCTGGGTATGCAGCCCCCTGAGCTGGAATAGAGACAAGGAGTGGAATGAAGGCCCTGTAATCCAAAGGAAAATGGCCAGAGAACTATACCACTTGCACGTTCACAAGTCTAAGGGGCCAGGTGGGATCCACCCAAAGGTACTGAGGGATCTGGCAGAAGTGCTCACTGAGCCACTTTCCATCATTTACCAGCAATCCTGGTTAATAGTGGAGGTCCCCAGTGAATGGAAGTTAGCAAATGTGACACCCATCTACGAGAAGGGTGGAAGGAAGATCTGGGGAACTACAGACTGTCGCAAGCTGACATGAAAGAAAGACGCAAACACCTGTTGGAGAGAGAGCCAAAAAAACTGGGGCCTGAACCGGCCCAGCTTTATTTTATATGTCTCTTAGAAACCACAGTGGATTGGAGGGAGAACTCGCTGCCCCTCAATCACACTGGTCAAAGGAAATATCCATCAAATCTCTCTGCTCAGGGGAAAGGAATGTAAATAATAAACTACCGTTACAAAAACATGGTTATGTTTACAGAGAATGTGTGAGAAACAGTTACAGAAGAACGAAAACGTCAAGAACTGCAAAACTTAGGGCAACAACAGACCTATCAGTCTGCCCTCAGGGCCAGGGAAGGTCTTGGAGCAGATCGTCTTGAATGCCTTCACATGACATGTACAGGACAGCCAGGGGATCAGGCCCAGACAGCATGGGTTTGTGAAAGCCAGGTCCTGCTTGACCAATCTGGTCTTCTATGGCAAAGTGACCTGCTTAGTGGATAAGCAAAAGGCTGCAGGTGTTCTCTGCCTAGAGTTCAGTAAAGCCTTTGACACCATTTCCCACAGCATTCTCCTGGAGAAACTGCTCGCATGGGCATCCTCTTCTCTGGATAGAAAAAAAACTGTCTGGATGTCTGGGCCCAGAGAGTGGTGGTGAATGGTGCTACGTTGTGTTGGTTACCAGTCACTGATGGTCCTCAAAGCTCGCTGTTGGGGCCAGTCTTGTTTAATATTTTTATCAATGATCTGGAAGAGAGGATCAAGTGTACCCTCAGTAAGTTTGCAGATGACACCAGGTTGGGTGGGAATGTTGATCTGCTGGAGGGTAGGAAGGCTCTGCAGCAGGATCTGGACAGGCTGGATCGATGGACTGAGGCCAGTGGTGTGAGGTTCAACAAGGCCAAGTGCTGGATCCTACCCTGGAGTCACAACAACCCTGTGGAGCACTATGGGCTTGGGATGAGTGACTGGAAAGCTGCCTGTCAGAAAAGAACCTGGGGTTGTTGGTCAACATGATGTCAGCTAGGGGTAACTTGTGATATAACTTAGTGGAAAAGTGGTAAAAGAATGACTGTGGCTAATTGTGAAAATTCTTACACAGTTTAAGTCTGGTCTTAATGAAAATACTGACTTTTGAAAAATGTACTACAGGGGTGTTTGTAATCTCTCACTTCCTCCCCCATCCCATGCCCACCTTCCTTGAAGAAAGATACAGTTCTGTAGGTTTCAAAGCTTTTTTGGGGAAAATACACTTAAAGTTAACATGTATGATGCTAATTATATATATGCACTAATGACATACTTCTTGACTTTATATAGTCTCTGTTCAATTGCAATTAAATGTACATAAGTTGAAAACTGATTCTCTGCCCCAAGTACTTCACCTGATAATCACTTTGTTTTTAATTTAGCATGAAAAATAATTAGATTTTTCTAGTTTGTAAGTATAATCCTGCTTTTAAAACAAGCCCTGCTTGTTCTTATGGCAGGTACTTTGAGTGATGGTAGAAACATCATGTCCTGTTTGTATGCAGCTGGTTTTGGCCCTGGTTGTAAATTGCTATAAATTAAATAACTTAGAGGAGAAAATTGTATTTGATATGTTTATCCGTTTGAGTCCACTTAAGATTTCGTCTTCTGGGAACTTCCATAGATATTAGTTGGGGGAAGCAATGTCCCCTAGCCCTTATATTCCAAATGTACTTCTAACAGGAATTTTGAAGGCAAAGTTACAAATGGTATATTTCTATCAAAGCTGTTGTGTAGAAACTCAAAACTGACTGTGTTAAAAAGCAATAGTATATTTTATTAGCATGCCCAGATGAAGCACGGATGATGATAATTGAAATATTTCCTATTATGAAGTAGCATTCGAAGAAAGAGCTGAAAAGTTATCATGATACATGCTTTTCAATGTTTTTGCAAATAAAATACATCAAATACTGATTCTATTAAAATTTATTGTAGACTTAAGAATAGGAATTTTTGAACAGTTGTAGTTTATTAATGAACTCTTCTCTGTATTAAGATTTGATTGTTGTTGTACTGCTGTGGTATGCAGTTGTGTGTTTCTCTTTGTATTTTAATTAGTTATGCGTGCAACATATGCAAGGCTGGATGCACACATCAGGACTAATTTTTGACAGCAGCAACCTGTAAATGCTGTTGCAATAGAATTTTCCCCTGAAATAGTATTGTCTTATTAACTTCACTGTGTAAATTACTTGCAGAATTGTTGCTTTTTAGCAATTTTATTTTTTAATCCAGGTGGCTCTGTAATGTTTTAGATCTCTAAGTGACTGAGGGACAAGCAAATATATTCGTCTCCAGTTAACTCTACTATGTTGAAAGACCACAGACATGTAGAAATGTTCTGGCAGAGTGGAGCCCAGAAAATGTCTTGTTAATCTCTTGACTGAAAAATGGTGAATTTTGTCGATGGGGGGAAGAAGCTGCAAAAATGTGTAGCTACCAAACTATGAAGACTGAAATTTCAGCTGTACTAATAATGCAGGTTATACATTTTAACATTTTAAGAACTTTGATGCAGTTTCATTCATGTTTGCTAAATAGTTGAAGTTCTCTCTATACCCATAAGGTGAGGATTTTGATATTTCAAAGCTCAAATCTTGAGACCCAGCTGTATAGCAGGCTTCATAATAACAGAACATGAGTCTTCAGCAATGATCTGACACATTTGTTCTGTAGAAATAGTTCTACTGCAACACTCTACTATCAAATAATCTAGGTCTATGAAGCATTGTGAGTTATATATGAATCTAAGAAAAAAACCATTTGTTCTTTATGAAAGAATTCCTGTTACTTGTGTTGTCTGAAAGTTTGTGTATGGAAGTACACATCCTGCAGTACTGAGACATTACTAACAGCTCTGTAGCTTACTGCAGTATAAATATACAATGGCTCTTAATTTAGGCCCTTTTCCCAGACTTCTTGAGAGTCACTGACACAGATACTTTGTGTATTTAGTTCTCCATATTTAGAAGGATGTGTTGGAAAGAAATCTTTCATTGGAGCTATTTCGGTGAGTCACCAAGTGCAAACTGCCCATTAAAAATAAAATAGTGAAGAGGCTTTATTTGGTGACTTGTGTATCAAAGTACAAGTTCTTTGTAACATCCCATTTACCAACCTGTTAATTAGTTAAAATTAAACTACATGGAAGTCCTTTATCCTTTTCAGGACATAATTAGTATTCACTAAAGTTAAATAGTGCAGCTTTGCATTTATAATCTTAATTAACTACCTGGAAGAGGTGATGGAATGCACCATCAGCAAGCTTGTTGATAACACCAGGTTGTGTGGGCTGGAGGGCAGGGCTGCTCTTCTGAGACCTTGACAGGCTGGAGAAATGGGCTGAGAAGAACCTCATGGTTGGTGTTCAGCAGAGCCTGAACAGTGAAACAGAGTAACTCTACACAGTAGCAGTAGCTCTACACAGGCTGGGAAGCAGAGGCTGGAAAGCAACATTGCAGCAAATGGCACTGCTTTCCTGGTGAACGCCAAGGTGAATGTGAGTCAGCGAGGCACCTTTTACAAGAATGAAGCCAGTAGCTGGGAGAAGTGAGTGTTTCTGTCAGCTTGACATTTGTATGATGGCATCATAAACGGTGTCTAGTTTTGTGCTTCTCAGTACAGGAGAGATGCTGACATTCTGAAGCAGGCCTAGAGGAAGTCTGCCAAGATAATTAGGGTACAGAAGCACATAATGTAAAAAGAGAAGCTGGAAGAGCTGGATGTCCTCAGTGTTCAAAGAAGACTAGGGCGGTGGATCTTGTTTTCAGTTAATGGGAGGGTGCAAAAGAAAGAACCAGGCTCTTCTTGAAAGAGCTGGGTGACAGGGCTAGAGACAACAGAAAAAGGTCCAGCAAGGGATGTTTCAATTGGACATTAGGAAAGATTTGCATCATGGGGGTGGTCAGATGTTGGGATAATAGTCTGAAGAGGCTCTGGGATCTCCATACTTGGAAATACTCTGAATTTAATTGAGAATGGTCTTGAGCAGCCTTTGAAGCTCTGAAGATTGCCTTGAGTAAAGGATAGAAGCTCTTGACCTCCAGAGGTTCCTTCCAATGTAAATAAATGCTTGCTTCATGTCTCATGATATGATTGCACAACTGTTTTCTCCCTCCTCCACATACAACTGGTTCTGACCCAGCTGAAGTGTTTGGCCCACAGGGCTGAGGAATTCTGTATAAGAGAACAATATTGTTGTCTTAAATAAATTCTTCTATATGGTTCAAACCCTGTTTTTTACCTTGACTTCAGCATAGTCAAAGATTTTAAGTGATCAGTTTAATGCTTTGAATTATTGTGTCTGTCATGAAAGAGACTAATTCTGAATGAAAGATCTTTTTTACAGAGTTTTGTGTGTTTAAATAAGGTTAAGAGGTTTTTTTCTTAATATGGCTTACTTTTCATGCTATGCAGAAGTAGGTTTGTTTGGGTTTTGCCCCCCCCCCAAAAAAAATTCATAAATTCAGACTTTCTCATAAGCAAGCTGCCTGAGGTTCATAGTTATTTACTTAATAAAGGAATAGAAAGTTAAATTCACTTGTCTGGATTAGGAGTTAGACAGGCAGCATGTTCTTAGTATAAAGTACTTTGTTGTGATCTTTAATTAAAAAGAGGTAATTTAGAGGGTTTAGTTTTTGTTACTCTGGATGTAATTGCAATGTAAAGTGTGCAAACCTGAATAAAACAGTCACATAATTTTACTGTAAGGGCAATGTAACTTGCCTCTTGATTTGGTCTTTATTTCATGGAAATACCTCTTCAGTTCATTCAGAAATCCTGTTGATTTTTTTGCTGCGTGTATTCCTATTATATAGATGAGTGAGGAATCAGTGTGAAGAAACAGAGTTTTTAAATCAGTCCCTAAGATGTTGATTGGTTAATTTTTTTATCCCCCCCTTCTTTTAGCTATTTGTATCATTTTCTAAGAAGATAATGAGTCAGGTTTCTCCTCAACTAGTCACAAGCCTTAAAAGTATACTGAATTAATTTCAGTTTGGTTAGGTTGTGGTATTAGGGTAGCCATGAAGAGTTACTAATAATTATGTCCTTCACTATTTTGCAAATATACAGAGGTTCTCAATTTTAGAATCTACTCATGAGCACAAGGGAAGAAATCCTAAACCCTAAAATCATGTTTTTTCTGGGAATAGCTTCTTATTGAATAGTACAATTTCTAGCAAAACCAAACAGTATTTTCTGTGTGCCTTCAGAATGTTTTAGCTTCTTCAGAGGAATGATGACATTCAGATCAAAGCAGACTTTGTTAGTGCAAAATGGAGGTGTTCAAAAAAGTTTCTTTTTGAAGCATAAAACCTCAGTATGAACTTTGAACAGAAAAATATTCTTGAAACAGTCTACCCATGGCTTACTGTGAAACTAAATCCTTTCACATTCCTAAATGCCAGACAGTCCACCGTAATCATGCCTTGCTTTAGCTATTGTATACTTTATTTTCCCCACTACTGCCTGAGTCTACGTGCTGTAACTCTATTTGATGATTCCTGTTTTCCTTTCTAAACTGCCCACCCAGCTGCCCAAACAACCCAAACAACTGTAGCAGACGGCACAAAAGAAGTGTTCTGATGCAATAATTGTGTGTTGTGGCCTCAGTTCCTTACAGCAGAGAGATACCAAATCTTCTGTATTTAAATGTGCTACATTTTATGAAATAAAAGTGGCTTTAAAATTGGTCCACACAGAGTTGAAGATATGAGAGCGGTGTTCTGTTTTCAAAATGAATTCAATGAGACATGAGGCTGTAAAATGCTAAGTTTTGGGCTTTTTAAAATACAGTTTGCTGTTCTAATTGACTAAGGAAATAAGATTTCCATATTATGCAGACATTTGGTTACATCCTGAAAAAATGAGCAAGCTATTGCATAGGTGGATTATATGCCTTTTAGAGTAGGTGGTTCCATCATCCCTGATTCCTGGAACATTCCAGCCTCGTGTCTTTCTGTTGCAATACAATAGGTTTTAACACAAACCACGATTTGTAAAGGGAGTCTCCTAGATTTGTTTCATCTCTTTATAGAGGTGTATTTTGATTATTGTATATTGTTAGTCATGGCTGGATGCTTGTTGGATGCTTGCTTCAGAGATACTTCTTACTTTTAATGTATAACAAATAGTGTTCCATTTCTCTAATTTCTTGACTATTGTTTTTGTCCCCTTCTGTATCTTCTAAAGAGTAGTTTAGTGCAATTAGAACATCCTTCTTGCTGTGCAGAATCTTGTATGAGTACATAGGGTGATACCAGAGCAGATTTTTAAAGCTGTTTGTGCCTGTTGAAATTTTCAGAAGACTTTACAACTTAAATCCTCTAATGAATATCTCAGCCCATACTGATAAAGTGTTGTTTCTTCATACCCATTGGCGACTGAAAATTAGGTCCATGGATTGTTCCCCAGCAAGTTTTAAGTCTGTTATGAAATATGGTGCAACAGGATTAGTGATATAGGAGGGAAGGAAGGGATTGTTTGTTGAACATTCCTCTTTCCCAAAGTGCAGGTGGAGAGAGACTACATTAGACACTTCTCACCGCTCCCCCTTCAAGACTGTTTGTTCAAAAAGCTTTGTGCCAGTTTGGTAGAGTTTGTTCTCACTGGATTCCTGGTGAGCCCCTGCAGCTACACGAAACATTTTTCACCAATATCTGCTTTTAGACTGCCAGGGTAGCACAGCTTGGATTTTTCCTTCTAGGAAATGCAAGTTCACCTGTGTCCTTTCACTGCCTGTTGGAGAGGGATTTTAGTTGTCTTTCCACAGAGGCCTTGCTTGCCTGGTGTCAGACACCTGAATAGCATCAGCTGCTGCTATTAACAATCATGTGGGGGTTTGAATAATGAAATTAAAACTGGACCCAGACAGGGGTACCAGTTTTGCTGACATTTTTGTAAAGGGCTGAGGTGAAGTTGCTGTATCAGTTATTTGTTGTGAGTTTGCATCCTGATATAATTTGATACTCCTTTGTACACTGCTGAGTGTGGGTTAGTGTAAGCTTGGGTGAACTTTGCAGCAGCCAGTGTTGCCTTTGCTGCTGTGATGTCCACTGTCTATCTGCAGTCTCCCACTCCACCCAGCAACATCTTCTAGTACATGCTCCATCCAATATCCCTTTCTGAGTGTACAGCTGCTGTCAGAGTAATAGCTGATAAAATAATGCTGTGCTACAAAAGAAATTTCATGAAAACTGTTTTGACTTTAGCTAATGCAGTGGTACTGGTGTACTGCCTTGCCTCCAGCACCCAAACAACTGTGGGCTTTGCACAGTTTGCACACTGGTGGTGTTTGTGCCTCTGTCTGCACTTCAGTATGAACAAACACTATTTTAAAAGTATCTCCACTCTATACAGTATGCACTGGTATAAAATAGTCTTGCCTAGCTATCCCTGCTGCCGTGCTCTGGCTGATTGGATCATCAGCATCCAGGAAGAAAACCCAGAAGAGGGAACTGGTGTGAGTTAGGTCTATTCTGCTTCTCTGTGCAGTCACACACACACACACACACACAAAACCCAAAACAAAACAACGAACCAACCAGAAAAATTAATAACTTTTTTTTCTCCTTTTTTTTCCCCACCCATGAAAGAAGAACTGTTCTGGGAAGAAAACACAGTGACAGTATCTGAGTCTGTGCAGCCACACCTTCACCAATCTNGGGAAAGTGTGGAAATATGGATGAATAGAAGGGGTGGATCAGAAACAAAAAGGGCTGAATCAGCTCTGGTGTCAATTAAAACTACTTTAGAAACTACAGTGTAGGTTTCTCAAAAAACATTATTGTCATAAAAAGATATTGGAGGCAGATTGCCAGCTTGCTAAGTGCATGCTTCATAGTAACTATAAAAATTACTTTATAATTTCTGAAGCTTTCAGGGAAGTCTGATAGAGGTCACACACTGATCTGGGCAGGGAAGTGGACCCAGGGGAGGAGAACAGCCCAAGATGAGAATAAGAAGTGTTGGGGAAAAAGAAATGCACTTTTTTGTGCCTTTTTTCTGGCAGAGAGTGGGGGTAGGGAATGTTCTCTTGTGGTGCCTTTTGCTTTACAAGCAGGAAGAACTATTCTTAAAGAAGTGCCTGCGTGTTAACATTGGCACTGGAGCAGGTTTTTTGTAAGGCGGTCACCAAGGGATGCCTGAGCATCACAACTCTGCAAGCTGCTGGAACTAATACAGCTGGTTCCCCCAGCTTATGGCTCGTCTACCGCTGCTTGTCTCTGCTTCCGCAAATCTGTGCAACTGGCACTGGGATTTTGCTTTTAACAAACTCTCTATTCTTGGACCTTACCCCAGTGCATTTCTGTCTCATTTTCAGACAGCCAAATAGAAGTTTGCCAGTACCTAGTAAATGCTGGATGGATGATTGAACTTTTCCTAGGCATAGGTCAGGCTGATTAAGAACTGCTTTATGGGTCATGGTAGAGGAAGCTGAATGGGCTGAATGAGAGACATAGTGACTTAACTGAGGGCAGTAAACCTGCTGTTTTATATCAGCAGGCTGGGTTTTGTAATCTCAAGTGGCCGTGCACCATCTTGGGCTGGCTATCTGCTGTCACTGCTTTGCAGCCAGGTTTGGTAGACATTGAAGTGAAAGCCTTCCCTGATGTGAGCAGGCATGCCTAGCTAGGGAGGCAGCGGGAAGGGAACGCATGTCCCAGTGCCACAGCACCACTGCAGCAGGGAAAGCCCATGTGCAGGTGTCCTCTGTGACTTTGTGAGCGGCACTCAGAAATAGCACTGGCTGAGAACCTCCTGGGCAGTGTCACTGACACCTCCCGAGTCGGGAGGGTGACCTGGATCTTTCTGTTCTACAGGACCTCCCTGTCTAATGTAGCAGCAAATAAGGGACGCAGAGATCCTGAAAGTCACCTTACCTAACCAGAAGTACCACATTCACAGGTGAGGTATCTGTGTTTCAGCATAGGCAGTCATTCTTTTCTTATGACCCTGGCAACTCTGTAAAGCAGATGTGAAAGGAACAGAGGCAGTGATGAGCATAAACTGTGTGAACTCCACGTTATGTGTTTTGACACTAGATGGTCTTGTGAGCAAGCAGTATTAGAAACAAAGAGCATGTAAGTCTAGTGAATGCTGCTTTTCAGAGCATATGCTTGCTGGCACAGTAACTGTAAAAAAAAAAAAAGGTAAGGCAGCAGTTTTCCATTAAAAAATCCCAAACAGCAGAAACACGCTACAAAAATGTGGGCAGTACACAAAGGTGAATGAGTAGACAAGGCATGGGATGATCTTGGGTACTGGATGGCAAGCCCAAGGCTTTTGCTCAGGAGGGGAGCATTACTGTATGACCATTAGCAATCTGATATTGAACAGGCTTAAATCTGGTACCTCAGGTGATCTGCTTCTGTGGCAGTCCAGCATCACTGTCAATTACAATCTAAATCTTTTTATAATGAGTCACTTTTTTTAGACTGTAGTGTCTTAAAGCATAAAAAGTAAAGTATTTTCTGACTGATATATTAAACTGTATAAATAGCGTTGAATGCTTCAGTCTGTTTCTGAATAGAGACATTTTATTCTTCGTATTGGGAAGACCAGTGAAATTTTTCAGGGATGCTTTGGCTATGCAAGGATTTTCTGTAAATTGTCTCCTTGTTCTTCTCCAGGAAACAGGAAGTGAAGAGCACTAAATAGAGTGACAGGCTTTACAGACTACAGGAGAACATGGAAACAAGGAAATTGGTGGAAGAGGGGCAATTTTGGAAGGAAATTTCCTCTTATTTGTTGGTGCAATGAAGTAGAGAGGAGTAAAGAGAAGCAAGGTCTGCATATGTGATACTTTGAACATTACCAGAATAGGAGAAAAGACTCATAAGACTACTTATGCTTTCCTCTCCTTCTTGTAGCATCTGTCTGTAGTCTTTTCTTGATAATGAATTCAGCATCTCTCAGAGAAAGACATCTTTCATGAGAAAATGGGGAGGGAAGTCTAAAATAATTCAACATTCTTAAAACACAAAATATCACTACTCTATCTTAATATAAAAAATGAAGATGTGCTTTAGAGGTTTCCTGCGTTCTGGCAAGGTAAAAGGAGATTAACATAGACACCATCCCTTTACCAAGTGTCATTTGCCAAAGTGAGATGTATGTGGTGATGATAGCCAGGATCTGATTTTGTAGGTCTAATCTCAGAACTGACAATCTGTGTTGAATCTTGTGGAGAAGCTGTGGAAATTCTGTTTCAGGTTATTTTTTCAGTGCAAATATGGTTTTCTTTAGAACTGTCTTTGTTAATTAAAACCGTGCAGTCCCCCTGTTTTGTCATATTTAACCTCTCTCTTAAGAACTTTGTGACAGATTACTGAAGGTGGGTTAACATGATGCAATTTTTAAAAGATTCCAAGGCAGGCTTGTTGAACAGCAGATGCCATGGGGAAGATGCCTGTTCCTGGAATATAAGTAGAAATGATGTAATAATTAGACAGATCAGTAAATGTGATGTCCTGAGGATCAGTAAATGTAGCACCATAAGGGAAAGTCTGATCTCACAAGCTTACTGAAATTCTTTGAGGAAGTTGGCAGGGAAAATGCATTTGTTTTCATCTGGCTGAAATTTCAAATGGCATATCCCATGATCTCTTACTAAGAAGTTCTAAAAAATCCAAACAACTTTGGGAAAGAGGGAGGGTCCCTTGCATGCAGAAGACACTGGTTAAAAGATAGGAAATGGATAGAAATAAAGACAGTTTTCACAGTGCTTGAAGGTTACTAATAGAGTCCCAGATAGATCAGTGCTAGGACCTCTTCTGTTTAATGTGAGGATAAATAATCCAGAAAAGATGGCAATTAATGAGATGATGGTCTCTAGATGGTACTACAAACGGTACCCATGCAAAAGAATTTTATGAGACACGGTGGTAAATAGGATATAAAACTCAATATAGCTAAAAGTGAAAGAGTCACATGGTTGGGAAAAAAAAAGGCCCTAAATTTGTGCAGAATATTTTTCTCTTAATTATTACAGTTCAGAAACACAGTGATATTAAAAACTCTGAAGAAAATCAGCTTAGTCCTTAGTACCAGTCCAAAAAGTAAATGAAGTGTCAAAATAGAGGCCATGCTGTCACAATGTGAGTCCATGCATTTTGCATGTTGAGTGTAGCTCCTCATCTCCTAAATTAAAAAGGTGTTAGTGGCATTGGAAATAGCTCAGGAAAAGCAGAAAGGATGCTAAAAATAGCACAGAATCCACTTCTGCAGAATTAGGGCTAATCAATCTGTACAAGAGCAGAAGATTGCTATGACAGAAGGGTGATCACCTGTAAAAGGTGATATGATAGAAATATCTAAAATCACAGGTGCAATGGAGAGAGAAATATGAAAAGTTTTTTTGCTGTCTACCTCTCAGTTCTTGTAGACAGTGAAAATGAAATTTAACAAATTGCAGGTTAAAACCAGATATTTCTTCACAATGAATAATTAAGCTGTGAAATTTCAGAATGCTGTGGCTGTTAAAATTTTCCATGGATTTGGGTAGTTTTTGAACAACATGGTGAAAGAAAAATGCATTACAGGTTATTAATATAAACCCAGCATATCTGCCTCAAAAATCCATCAAGTGGTAAATTGCTGGAGACTGGGAGCGTGTTGTGTAAAAGTATCCATCTGTTCTTGCCCAGTTTTTGTACTTTTCATTGGTACACTGCTGTTAAGTCTCTGGACAGGGAATTAGATGAGAAGCATCTGATCCAGTATAGCCATTATTACATTTACGATATTTGGAAACAAAACGGGAAATAAAAATGTGTATATTGGTAACAACAGACTTTCTAGAGAACTGAAGTTATATATCATCTGTTTATATTTATATTAGTGAAGTCTAAAACAAATACAAATTTTGCTGCAAACAACATATGAAGCTGTTTCATGAAAGCACACAATAAATTGTTATAATAATTAAAACGTTGACATATAAGTAGTAGAAGTGGTAAATTAGATCATTAGAATTGAAGAAGTTATCTGATTATCATTAATAACATTTGAATATATATTACAAAAATAATTTTCAACTTGCCTTAGCTAATGTCTTGAAATAGAATTGCTGTTAGGGATCAAACCCATTCAAAGTAGGATTAAACTATTTTTTTCACCATTTTGAATTTTAGATATTTATTCCTAAGCAAAATTCACATTTAGTTTTAAAGATTGACACTTTTTTCCCAAGTCAGTCTGAAATAACTTCCAAAACAGCAGAGGACTCTTTGTCAGGCCTACTGTAATTTTTAATTTATGCTACAACCTTTCCAAATCTACAGAGCTGAAAAAAAAACCTGTGGCTTTTGCTTTTTGTAGTTTTTTAAAGGCTTGTTTTATATTTTTGCAATTCCTCCTTTTTTTTTTCTTTAGTTTTGTGATGGCGCTATAAAAGGTTAAAGGTTTTACTTTCACAGGCTGCTGTGGAAACCAGGTAATTTTTCAGATTTCCAAACTGAATATCAATTGAACCCATAATCTCAAGAACACATTGGCTCCAAGAAAACTTTTAAAGTATTGGAAACTGTGGATGCAAACAATCAGAAGGCTCATGAGTAAATATCAGTGATGAAGAATTCTGATTTCAGGACAAGATCAATCACTACATTGATGGACTAAAGAAATTCTTCCCTTAACAGATTATTCATTGTCTAATTAAGCTTTTTGCAGCTCTTTCTGTAATAAATAGCACAGACTGCTATTGGGAAAGATAATGGATTCTATCAATTTCTAAGGCTGCAGTCAAGGAAACCTGTAGAATGCAGAAGAGGCTAAATAAAACAGGAATGCAACTTCTGCAGGTCTTCCAACATATTTTAAACTCTTTTTGGTGTTTCCAGAGAATTCATCTGGACAAGATATCTGAGATTCTGCCAGAAGTTCAGCACCATCCTGATCTTTCTAATTAATTAAATGTTGATCTTAAGCACAGGGATAGGAGCCCTTACTGCCATCAAGAATTCTTTATTACTCAATACCTAAAACTTTGCTCTTTTTCTTCTCTGGAAAATCATGGACTGTTTCAGAAATCTGGGCATTAGTTTTCATCCAAAATCTGCTGGTCTACATCTTTATCTTTTGCTGTATCGAGTAGCCAATTACCTAGGTCAGGCATTGCTTTGACATAATAGTTTCAGATCATCAAGTTGTCTGAGATCATATCTTGCCTCAGATACCTTTGAACAGTCTTCTTGTCTACCTGCCTTTAGCTTTTAACCTAGCCACAGGATGATGTCCAAAGTGATGTCTAGATCTTGTTTAATCCAGTTTCATGAAAATTGCTGTTAAAGTTGAAAACTGTTAAAATACTTTGAAGGATTAATAATTTGATTATGCAGACTGGTTATGTGAAGTATGTTGTAGTCTGTGTGCTAAACCAGTAAAACAAAATCATTCCTAGCTTTCTACAACTGTATTGCAGTAATTTAAGATGAACATTTGCTGCAAACTGCTTAGCCTTAGTCAGTACAAATGCCACTGGATTTGTTGGAGCACAGATGCTCTTTTATTGTTATGACACGTTTCTGCATGAACAGAGAGTTTTTTGTTTTCAGGCATAATAAGAAATTGAAACAGTGGATGCAATAGTGAAATGTTCCAGCAGACACAAGATGTAAGAATCTGGTGACCTGGATGTTGTGGTTCCAGAATATAAAGAATGGGGGTTATATCAAAGGTTTGCTATTTAAGAAAGACTGTAACAGAGAGATGTAACAAAACTTTTAAAATAATTTTTTTTTTAAAGGTACATCTGTGTTCACTAATATTGTTTGGGCATGTGAGCTGAGGTGTATGCCAGGTAGGAGTGAGCAGAAAATTCTCAATGCTCCCAAATATTAGCTCAGCAATATTAGATGTGAAAAGAACAGAGTAAAAGTAAAATCAAAAATTCTTTTATTTCTGTCAAAGAACATCTGCTTTCTTTACTTATGGATTAGCTTTTGAATATAAATACTAACTTTAAAGCACATTATAGCATTGGTTTTCCCTTAAGCTTGAATGTCAGGAAGGGTAAGTTTATATTTCTCTTTGTTTCTGAAGGAAGCTTCACTGTCCTGACTGGAACATTGTACTGTTAAGTAGCATAAGTACATACTAATTTAGACAGATTCAATGGGGGAAAAAAATAGTCATAAGAGACTTATGCAGCCTCAATCATTTCCTAGAAATAAAAAAAAATGCCAGAATAAGGAACGTTTGTTTGGGACAATCACAATTCACCTACTTGTGTCGGCCTGTTATTAATATATCCTTTAGTTAAAATAAACACCTACTAGCTTTGCCTTACTTGTCTTGCATGCCAGTGGCCCAAGGATGATAAAAGTTTTGTGGACTCCTTTCTACTTTCTGTTTTCAACCTATTGCAAACTATTTTCCTGCATTTTTCTTGCTCCTGGCAATCCAGCCAGGCTTGTTACTTCTCCTGCTCTTTTTCCATTATCTTATCTGGTTGCCAGCAGGAATAGCAAGAGCACAGGAGAAATGGCATAACTGCTGTTACTGTCTGCTCTGTCTGGCTTCAGCATGACCCCTGGGTGTGATCACAGAGGAAGTTCTCAGGCACCATGTCTGTTACTTATGATCCCAGTCTCTGTACAGGTACTTCTGGTGAAAGCTTCATGTAAATAGTTGAAGAACTTACTAATTAAAGTAATAAAGATTTTACTACTTGGGTAAAACATTCTTTTTTCAGACTGGTTCTTGAAAATCTTTCTAATATTAAGCCTCTAAAATGTTACATTTAATGTAATTTTTATGTCAGATGAGTCAGATTTTGCAAAATAAGTGACTCTGGTGCCTTGCATTTCTCCTTCCTCCATTCCTTGCCTTACATGGGCAAGGTCAGTAATAGTCCTAGAGTTCTACAAAGAACAGTAGTCATTTGTATTGTGATAGTGTTTGCATCAGTCACTAGGTATGTTGATTATGTTAGCAGGAGAACTGATACAAGAACTTACAGAACTGCGTGACCAACAGGTCAAGGGACGTGATTCTCCTCTACTCTGCTGTTGTGAGATGCCACTTGGAGCAATGTGTCCAGCTCTGGGGTCCCCAGTACAAGAAAGACATGGACCTGTTGGAGTGAGTCCAGAGGAGTGCCACAAAAATGGTCAGAGGCCTGAAACACCTCTGCTGTGAAGAAATGCTGTTAGAGTTGGGATTGTTCAGCCCAGAGTAAAGACAGCTCTGGGGGGACATTGTTGCTACATTTCAATTTAAAGAGAGTTTTGTAAAAAAGAGAGGCTTTTTACCAAGGCCAGTTTTGACAAGGCAAGAGGCATTGATTTTAAACTAAAAAAAAGGTAGATGTGATTCGATGTAAGGAAGAAATATTTTAGGATGAGAGTGACGAGGCACTGAAACTCGTTCTCTGAAGTTGTGGATGCCCCACCATTGGAAGTGTTCAAGGTCAGGTTGGACCGGACTTTGAGCAGCCTCGTCTACTGAAAGATGTTCCTGCCTGTGACAGAAGGGTTGGACATTATGATGTTCATCCCAGTCCAAATTCTTCTATGATTCAAGCTCAGGTTATATTGGAGTTTAAAAATATCTTTATTCTCTCTCTGTTTTCTTTGGCTTGATATTCATCTTGAAGCCAAAAATCATTATCATGCAACAAGGTTGTATTTCATTGTGATTACACTGGTGTCAAGAATAATCTTCCTAAATACAGACTGTGTATGACATACTGTAATTAAATTTTGTTATCTGTGGCCTTTATGTAAATTATTAAACCCTTTGTATACAGTGGGAAAACCAGCCAAATATTTCAGCAGAGGTGTTCTGGCAAAAGTTAAAAATGCTTCCTCGAGTTATGTGTTTAAATTAGTATTAGATTAGATCCATTGTATCTTTTGCCATTTCCCCACCAAAGTCAGAATTTTGCTGGGGGGTATAGTAGATATTTTATCAGAAGTTCAGCAGTTGCAGTTCTGCTAATTTTCTGGTGTACATAAAGTGCAAGTGATGATCCTTGTCACTGCAGTTACCTGAATGGCTCATTCTTAGTTAGCAATGATGACTCTTGAGATTCTAGGAGATCAGCGCAATGACAACAAGCAGGGTGCATACATACCTCTTGGACTAACAAGAGTTAAATAGTTCCTGAAGCAGTCTGTCGGAAATGTCATAAAATGCTTCTGAAATACTGTGTAGAAAACATACTTGGCTGTGGGAATCCATCTCGTTTTAGACACACAATGATCGCACAATTCTGTGTTTAGACCTTAAATGAATGCGTTGCTTTGAAGGAGTGCTGACTAGTTAAATTACTTCTTTGTGAAAAGGAAATTGATTTGTTCATTCATCTGCAAAAAATCGAGATCTCTTTGAAAGATCAGCGGGGTCACATTGTCTTTTCGCTTTACATGGAACAGAACCAGCACATAAGAATGCTTCCAGGAAACAATAAAAGTATGTGCATGTTTCTTTCTAGTCCAGTACGTCTGTGAACAGTGCTCGTCTCTCTCAGTTGAATGTGCTTTCTTCACCTCCCACTTGAAAACATGGGAACGGATACTCCTTTACTGTAATCAGAGTATATTTTACAGTATTTCATCCCACAGATATTTATGAAATAAATATAATGCACCAAGTAGAGATTTAGTCTTGTCACTCTTTAAAGTGTAGCTGTAAGTGAAAGTACAGAACTCTGAAAAAATTGTATATTCCTTGAAATGGTGTGCAATGTGCTTTTCAGTGCTTTAAGTTATTTGGATAATAATAGAGAAATTACAGTAAGTGTTGGTTATTCAGAACCTGCAACCTGTGGACTGAGCAATCTGCAGATAGAGCACTGGTCCTCTCAATAGTCTTGTTGTGAGCCAAGAGTCAGTGGTAGTGTACTGTGATTGTTGCTTTCCTCTGGCAATCTTAAGTACAGCATATTTTGGGACACTGGACGTTGAAAAATCTAGATTTATTTGTATGCTCACCTCTTTACTTTATTCGAAATACATTGCTGATTATAAAGCTAGTAGTTTTCGTGTTGAAAGGCACTGGCGTTAGATACTCATTATTTCCAGATGCCACTGTATGCTTTTAGAAAGGAGCAATGCTTGTTGTGTACAGTCTGATTGCAGGTGCCTGACCTTTTCTAGTGACTATCCTTACATTTTAAGATTTACCTTGTAGGTCTCTTGCATATTTATAAGATCAGTAAGAGTATAACCCTACCAACAGATATTCTTTTGTATGAAAAAGCTTCCTTAAACTGAGAGACTTCTGCTTCAGTTAGATTACTAAGGTTTCTAAATATATAAGTGATTTTCAGATTTTACTAAGGAGGAGTGTGCTCGTGAGCAGCCCTGTGTTGCCATCCTGTTAATTTCTCCTTTCTGTATATGTGCCTTGGCAGACAATAAGTTTTGTTTTCAATTCTATCAGTTTAACACCACTGAAAATGAAGGTGACATTAAAGGTTTTGGCTGGCCAGATTGTACCAGAGGCTCTCCAGAGGGTTGACTTTAGGCCCTAGTGCAGTTTCTAACATGTTTACCTGAAACTTAACATGGCCTTCAAATTGTGCTAAGCTGAGCAAACATACTTGAAAATTACATCCTGGACTCAGCCACATTGCACCCTCTATACATCTGTGAGTCAAGTTCCCCATGGGATCATCTATAGCTCTTTATGCTGCCATCTTCGTTCCTCCTTTCATCTTCTGGCAGTGCTCGGTTCCAGTACTGGTTGTCTTTACTCTCACTTCTTCTAGGCAGAACAATCTGAAAGAAAAACACAAATTTCTTCAGAGTTTCTGCTCCATAAAGCATCAGTCTATGTGTCCCATCTGTCCATTACTCTCTGAACTGTTGCCTTGTAATTCTTGCTGGTGGTTCTCTGTGGCTTTTTGTCTATTGAATCTGATTTCGGAGGCGACACACTTTTGTCTTAAGCAACAACCCAGCTCAGTTCAGTTAATTTCACAGTTCAGCAAAGTGTGTTTAGGTGTTTTTTACAGAGAGGCTCCCATCTCTGTGTGTGAGGGCAGGGAAAAACCAAAGAAGCAATGGTGCCTGCAGTGTATCCACATGCTGTGAGCATGGGAGGTGTTGCACTGGTTCAGATTGACCAGTCTCTGGTTCATATTCTTCAGCTTATCACTGATGCTGAGTGTCCTGTGAGTCATCAGCTGCTGGTGCTTCTTTATGCAGGTGCTGGGTGACACTTGTTCTCTTCTCCTTGATGAAAAAATTGTGCTATCAGCATGGGATTACAGAAGTCACTTTTATAGATCCTTATTAAACTGACAATGTTTTATGCACCGTGTCGAAAGTGTGCTGTTACTTTAATCGGTGGAGTAGTCTATAGTGAGCTTTTTGTACTAAAACAAACAGTGTACTTGGAATTAAAATGCCAGAACTATGTCTGTCTGTAGCTTGACTTAATCTAATAAAATGTGAAACATTTAATTTTGTTCTTTTTTCGCTTCTGATCTAGGTAGAAGAGGTCTTAGGGTGATTGTGTCAGTAGGTACAAATATTTTGTATTTTAAATTTGAGTAGTCTATTTAACCTGAGGATTGAAGAGCTAGCCCTAAAAAAGCTCTGCTATATTTTATGACTGGTACCTAAAAATACCATTAGGAAGAATATCTTCACCTGGAGGGTGGCTGGGCACTGGAAGAGGCTCCCCAGGGAAATGGTCATGGCACCAAGCCTGACAGAGATGAAGAAACATTTGAACAACACTCTCAGGCACATGGTGTGATTCTTGGGGTGGTGCTGTGCAAGGGTGGGAGTTGGACTTTAATGATCCTTGTGGGTCCCTTCCAACTCAAGATGTTCTATGATTCTATGCGTTCTCTTATATCACTAACTAAAGTACAGCAAATTAAATTATTAAGATTATTAAGGCTTCACAGGCAGTTGCATTGGGGAACAACTCCAAAGTGTTATCTGGATTTCAGAGAACTTTGAAGGTTTTGTTGTTATTTTAAAAATAATTTTCTAAAGACAGGAGGCCCTAAGAATGAATGAATTTTGAAATTAATCTGCAGCTACAGTTGAGACTAATGGATATTCCAGAGCTTAATTATAGAATGATAACTCTTTTGTTCAGCCCTACTGAGTTGCAGTTCCCTAAAGAAAAATAAAGATACACCACAACAGATGCTGCTTCTAACTTGTGCTGCTGGATTTTTCCCCCTGACCACCTGCAGGGATGCAGTCTTTGTCCAGCTATCACAATGTATCTTTGATTGTCTACACAGTATCTTGTCTCTCCTGCCATGTGTGCGTGTACCTTCCCCACAGTGGATATACTGTATTTCATTTAGGTGTTGAATGCAAGTATTGTAGACAACACAATTAAAATTAATGTAGCAATTACTTCAGCTACTTCTATGCAGAGTTTTTTCTTAAACTGTTTCTACTCTATGCTGCAACTGCCCCAGTTGCATCCTTGTAAATATATCAGTGCAAAGAAAACCAAAGCCATTCTTAAAATCTTCCTTTCTCCACGAGCTAGAATTGTGAAAGAAGTGTGTCTGAAAGAAAATACTCCACCTGGATAAAAGTCTTTGTGGCTGAGTCAGTAAGCCAAAGTCTCAAATTACTAAATTGAGCAATAACTTTAACCTTCAACTTGTGGGTACATATGCCAGCATAAAGAGATTGTGACCTAAGTTGCTAGACTCTCTATCCCACAAGCATATAAATGAGGAAATAATTAATTCTTTCACTAGCCCACGCTATGTTTTATTCAAGTCAACTCTCAACATTACTGCCACTTTTCAACCTTGGCATTTAAAGCACAGAGGATGTTATGTTGGTGATCATTGTACGAAGGGTGAGATGTTGGCATAGCAATTTTTTTTTTTTTTTAATTCTGTACTTTGATGTGTAAAATGTGACAGAGTTTGAGAATGTTGAGCCCCATTCACAGAGCTTTAAAGTGGCAGGGGTGCTTTCATTATTTCCTGTTGATGACTTGGAACTTTTGGCACAAACCTTAGCATATTTCAGTGTGTAAAAAAAAACCAAACACCACCACCACTTTTCTGTAACCAATTCTCAAGCTTTGTAAGTACATTTTTTACTGAGAGCTTTGCAAAAAAGTTCTCCCAGATACAGATATCCAGAGAGAACAATTTTTAATTAACTATAATTTGGCAAATCTTAAATCTGTACTGTAAATATGTAAAAATTAGAGTTAGCTTAACTTTTTCTACTCCATCTTACTTACAGGCATCTGTGCCAGCCATACGTAAAGTAGGCATGCACATTTGAATGCTTCCTTCTTAATTTTGTCCTCTTGCTAAAGTGAGCATTTTTTTCTTTTTACTTTGTGTAGGGGGAGAGGGTAAAGGAGAAAGAGGAACACTAACCAGGGCTTTTCCTGCTGTTTCTGGGAGACAGCCTGATATTCTGATAGTTCTTGAACATAACTTTTGGCTTGCTTCATTTGTGTTAGCCTGTCCCAGAAGCAAGGATTGAAATTACCAACACTACACCGTGACACTCATCCTAAGCATACAGGTTACTGGGCTGTCTCCTAAACATGAAGTTGTTTGTGGTTCCCTTCTGCAATCAATTATGATTTATAAGGTAGGACAGACTCAGCAGCAAACATTTTAACAACTCAGCTTTTAAAAATGAATTGTTTAACTGCAGTATCCAAAGCAAATGAAATAACTACCTTCTGAGTTAACTGTGCTCGAAACAGGAGATGCTTTTAGAATATAATTTCAAAGTATTTTGTACTTTCAGCAGAAGCCAGGTGCTTTTGAAAACCACATATTTTTTATATCTCTTTTCTTTATCCTTTTTGTGTAAGCAATTCATTCACTTGTCCTCTCAAGGTTTAGAAGCCATGTCATGTACACTAATTTTAGTTAATGTATTTTAATAATATTAAGATTTAAGTATGAGGAGCTATGTAGTCCTACTTCTTTGAGCTTAGCTCACCTAGCTGTTCCACAAGTTTACATGGTAAATTACTTATTAAATAGGTTTTAAGGATTTTAAGCTGCAAATAGTATTTAAATTTTTTAGGGTTGAACTGTGGAATTACAAAATGTTACATTGTAAAAAAATGGTTGCAAATGATTATTAGATTCAATCCTTATCTTTGCTCATTATACAGACAGTAGAGGGTTTTGGTGCAATAAATATATGGCATTTTCTTCTCCTAGTTAAACCTGAGTATTTCCTTACTGATTTTGATAGATTTTCTAAGCAGTGTTATGTAGTACAGTCTGTCTCCCTTCCTTTTTTTAATTCCCCAAGCTTCAGAACAGCTGCTGTATCAACACGTGCTAGTCCTACATTCAGTAAGAATGCTTCAGTATTAAAGCAATTAAAATATAAATTGAGAGAGGTATGCCATCTCATAAAAGACTTGTGTTTTCAATATATTGTTCCAAGTGAGTGTTAGAGGTATGATATTTCATAAATACTTATCTGATCCCCCTTGTACAATATTTTACCATTTTTTACAAATTTCTAGCAAGCACCGTGGAAGTATTCAAAAGGAGGAACTTCTAAATCCTATGAAGTCATTGCAGTTGTCCTTCTTCAAACTCACTTCTATGATAATGCCCATGGAAAAATCAATAGCAATTGGGCAGCTGGTGCAACTGCCCTCAGAATGTCATTGCTTCCATACTCTACCCATGTCTTTCTTTCTCCACTCTTTTTTCATCTGGTACTCAGTCTTCAAGCTCCTATGAGAGTGGCTCTCTCTTTGTTAAATTTTTGTAAAGCTGTGATATCAAAGTGTTGCTTTTAGCAGTGTTACTAATAAGCCATAGTTAGTACATTACTGTTCACTGCTAAAGCAGATAAGTGTGATGGCCCTGATGGGGTTTATAAGAATCCTTCCTTAGACTTTAAGGTGTGTTGTGTAATCAGTTTTTTGGTTTTGTTAGGCTGGAGCTTCTATTTGGCAACAGAGTAATACATATAATTTCTGATTTTGAATTAGATTGTTGATATTTGGAATTCTGAAATAATACGAGATATATTTTGCAAACATTGCATTTAGTTTTTCCTGTATACTTAGGTATCAAATGTTATTTGTGGTTATGATAAATGTTATAAGGTTATGCTAATGGCTATGTGATACAGCCTTTCTGTTAGCACAGAGCTTGAGGATTTAATGAATAGGTCTGCCTACAAAACAAATATTTTGTCTTTGTCCTGTAAAATTCTATTGAGGTCTCATTTAGATAAAATAATTGAAAATTGTCATGCTTGTATGGTCATTTTAGTTCCACTGTGATGTGGACATTAAAAAATAGCGTATGGATTTTAAATGCTGTGTTTATACAAAGAGCAAAGCAGGACCAGTGATGCTGACACCGCTCATTACCATGATGTGAGGCAGGAGCTGCTGAAACTACTTTAGCAACACTTGTGTTCAGCCCACAGGAGCTCTCCATGTCCCTGAGGCTGACTGGCTGAACCTGCCATACCACTTCCCTGCCTCCAGTTTTAGAGGAAATATATGTATTACACGCCCTTCACCTTTAAAATTGTGAAATGAGAGGCTGAAGGACTGACCCAAATTTCCTTTCCCTGAATGCCTGGTTCCAAGCATTGACCTTGTTAACTTTCTGTCCTCTGAGAATGTAACAGGTTGGAAGTTCTTAGTGAAAAAATGCCTACACTAAAAGTCATCAGGCAGGGCACCTTTCAGCCATTCTCAGAATTTTGTTGCATCTACTGATATTTTGTCCTTTTTCTCCTTCAGTTGAAGTAGAGGCTTCTTTGGTGGTGGATGCAGTGGGGCTGTTTGCTGAAAGATGAACTGACGACTGCAAATGGGCAGATCTTAAATATTTTACAGAAGGGCACTCATCAGCCACAGCAGCTTGAGAGAGGCAGCAGCTGTCACATCTTTGTTTCTTCTGGACTTCCAAACATGCTGGGAGCCAACTGTTGGAGCCAGAGTACAGAGACAGATTCTCCCTTGTCGTTCTGTGTTTCTAGTGACTTGTTTAATTGTAATTCAGAAAACAAAAAATACTACAGTGTGGCCCACCAAATTTCCATAGCATAAAAGGCTATTGCCTGTTGTAGTGTTAAAGATAAAAGACCTTGTGGTTACTGCATGAAGGTGACAGACATCAGTATTGTTTATCGTATCATGTGTTTTAAGTGGAGAATTGTTTTCTGGGTTAATTTTGACCCTGTCACTTCTGTTCTTGCATTCTTCCAGAGATCAGTTTCTTGCTATCACATCAAATATAAGCTGTTTGCCATCACCTGAAGGGCTTTCATTGACTATCCCCATTCTATCATCTTTCATTTTATTTTGATAATGTGATGGTTACATTAGCCTTTGCTAAATTTTCAA
Source organism: Climacteris rufus (assembly GCA_013398175.1). Taxonomy (NCBI): domain Eukaryota; kingdom Metazoa; phylum Chordata; class Aves; order Passeriformes; family Climacteridae; genus Climacteris; species Climacteris rufus. The sequence goes on from VZRZ01008648.1 coordinate 245,550, forward strand.
TACCTCTGCATTCATTCTTGGGTTTGTGTGGAGTTCACTTTGTATCTGTTCAAAGCCATATAATAGCTCTGTCTCATAATCCTTCTTAAAATTCTCCCTTTCCTTTGGCTGAGATTCATTTCATTTGGAGTCTGGTCCTGTTACACAAACACATTTTTTACTCTTTCTGTTTCATTCACCTTTCTATATCATGTCTGTGTCACATATAGGCCTTTACTAGGCACATAGACTGTAAGCTTTTTTAAAGAAAGCAGATGTCACTGCTTTTTTCAGTGACTTACACAGTACAGACTGCATATTCCTAAAATTCCCAGATGATATGATAATGTACATAATAGTGCAAGCAATGTGCCTACAACTTTTATATTATTATTTGCTGAGGATGGTACAACATTCAAATATATCCATACTGCATCAAAAATAAATAAAGTTTATTTGGTGTACAGAAGAATTAATGAAGTTGTACAAATTTTGCCTTTTCTGCAAAAAAAGGACTTGAGCTTTTTAGTTCACCCCACACTTACCCTCACTTCTCCCATACATTTCCATACCCCTGCCTAAATCCATTCAGATCTCACCTTCATCTCAACAGAACCATCCTATCCCGGATTCCTCTCAGGTGCCTGGGGGCACCATCTCTTTTTCTTCTACTCTCAGTGCTCACATCCATCCCTACCCAGGTTTGTTTAATGTTCCAGTTTGGGCAAGATGCAGCATGTTCTGCAGCTGATGCAAGCTATCTGCGTGCTAATTTCCAGAAATAAATACATGGTAATTGGTGCTATTACCTTCTAATTTCAAATTATTTGTGCTTTTCTTAGTGTTGTGGGCATTAGTGGGATTTTCATTATTGATTTCCATGAAGATTCTGGTATCTTTCAGGCATTTGTTCTCATCTAATTTAGTTTATAGTCTTGAGAGCTACTGGTGGTAGATAGGGATTGACAGATAATATAATACCACAAACTAATCTTGTTAAACTTAAGTGAAAGTCCTTCTTTCAAGTTATTTTTGAGATTCTGTCTGTTGAATGTAATATGAACTGCTGGTTGACTGAAATGAGTGTAGAGCTTTTCTTAGCTTTGTAGACTAAAGCCTGAAACTATCCAGTACTTAGAGTAATGTGACTAGTTTTGCATCTGAAAATGTTAATTTACAGCACTGAACGTGTAGTGGCTTTCTTGAAGAATAGAAATATTATATCTGCATCATATCTGCATGTTTATATTTTTAAATGTAACAATGATAGATACAACATGCTGCAGAATCTGTTGTGTGATTGGAGAATCACAGTTTTGGTTCGTGTATATAACTAAACATGTGAAGGATGTCCATGTGCTTTTAGATGAGTGCCTACTTGTTGCTTCTTTAGGTAACTTTGGTCCCAGAGGAGAGGAGGGGCAACACGTTTAGCATGCAGAGTCAGCTGATTCAGCAGTGTCATTATTACCTCACAACAGCTCAAAATAAGGGTTGTCTTACCAAAGTTCTGTAGGAAATGAGAATGAAAATTGAGGTCACCAAGGCTACCTCTCTCCTTCTTGAACAGACCTGAGCACATTGATGAGATTAGCTAGTGAGAACACTGGTGTAAACAGCTCTGGGGAAACAAAAGTATGTCCTTGCAGCTGTTCCCCAGGTTTTCTCCAGTCCTTTAAGTGTGAATTTTATCCACATTCCTGATTCCCTTGGATTTTCTACGGCTTTAGACCCCTTGGATTCCGCTCTTTTGTCAGTCTGCAAGGCTGAAGGGACACCAACACAACTGTGTTGGAAAGCCCATGTAAAAATAGTAGCCTTGAGATAGTACCAACAAGTTGAAATAAGGTACTGGGCAGCTCCTGCCCTGTGTGATTTTATATGCACAACATAATTAGTCTCAATCCCCTAACCTGCTGTGCCTGGCATATTTGGATCCCAGTGTGTGCTTTGTGGGGTGAAAGGTCTGGCACGGAGCAGTCTGGATGGGATGACTCGTGCACAAAAGAGGCCTCCTGGAAGGTTCAGTGTGCTACCACTGTGCTGACTGCCCTGTGTGTCCCCTGCCATAAAGCAGCGTGTGCCGCTGCCAGCCGCCTGCTGTCCCGCCCCGCCGGGGATGCTCTGCCCGCCCGCTCTTTGTGCAGTCGATCTGCTGCTTGCCTCCATCGGGTGAAGGTGGGGGCTGGGGAGCGCAGCAGCCGGGAACTACTTGTAAGGTGCAGCTGCTTTGTGGCACTACAAATGCCAGGCGTTGTGTGGACCCAGTCATTGTTTAAGGGTAAGGGGTTGGGTGTTTAAAAGCATCTGCTTGGCAGAACTGTTAAGGTGGGGCCATGGTAATTCCTATGTTCGTGTGCATTCATCTTGCACAGAAGGGTGCTATTTACACCCACCTACACAAGCGCAGGTGCTTCAAGTATATTTTAACATGATTTTCTTTAGTTAAAAGTTAACCTGATGTCTGCTTTGTTGCATGTTTTTGAAGAATTTTACTTCCTTGTTTAATAATTTTGCTTTAGATCTACTCTGTTTTTGAAGTAATTTCTAATTTTTAATCCATTTCTCATTCATGGAAATTCAGTGTTGATGCCAGTCTTCTAACACAGGTCGATATTGACCATTTCTTTTCTTTTCCGTATGTTCAAAGAGTATAGGTAGTGAAGGTATTTGCTTAGGGAGGGAGATGGCACAATTTGTTGTGGAAATAATCTGTGAAGAATTGGGAATTTTTGTGTGTTTACCTAGAAAGATTTCAGCAATTCTTGAGGAGAGTTTAAAGGTCCTGTGTACTTTTTCACCTGTCTCTTTACAGTGCTGTAGCTCTGGATTAATTCATGTAGGAAAGAGTGTTTTACAGAGTAATTGAAATATTCTTTGTCTTTTTCAGGCTGTGAAGCATGTTACAGAACCATACAACAAGTGGATGAAGGGGAAAGGAAGAAGTGCCATTGATAGCTAGGATAGCAACATGGGAAATACAACCACCAAATTCCGTAAAGCTCTTATAAATGGAGATGAAAACCTGGCCTGCCAAATCTATGAGAGCAACCCTCAACTAAAAGAAACTCTTGACCCAAATACTTCTTATGGAGAAACGTACCAGCACAATACTCCTCTCCACTATGCTGCCAGGCATGGAATGAATCGTATCCTGGGGTAAGTGGGGTTTGAGCTTTGACTTGGGTGTGAGTAACTGACCTAACAAATACAAGAGTGCCAGCCAGGTTCTGAACACCTGATGTGTGTGCACGTAGGGGTACACATAGCTGTGCGTACGTATGTGTGTGTTGCACACACAGAATTTGTAACATCTTCAAGTAGTAATAGAAAACATGCAAATTAGTCTATAATCACAGACTAATATAGCCATCTTTAATTTTATTTCAGTGTCTGTTCCTTTCTTGTAACACTAGTCTTGGGCAGTTTTAGCTTGCTTCCTGAAGACTCCTATACTATGGTTCTTTGAAAATAGTGACTGTTCCACCATTCTTGATGTGTGTTTCTGTCTTAAAATAATCTGTTTGCAAAGCTGTGTGGATACTGTACTGATTGTAACTACTTCTAGATGGCACAACATATATTTATTCTTGTGCTATTCAGGCAGCTTTTATTTTTCATGTTGGATAATAACAGTGAACATTAATATCTTGATAATAAGTAAGGTTATTATTGCTGCAGTCAACATGAACAGCAATCCCTAATGTTATTTCCATTCTTCCCTATTTTTGTCAGTGCTCTAAGATCAATTAAAGATTAACATCTTACCCATGTCCAGACATTGCAGAGACAAGCTGTTCTTATCTGGTATTTTGGGAAGCTAGTACCAGGCAGACATTGCTAAACCTCATCTTCAGTCAGCACTTTCAGAGAGAATTTCATGAATATCCTCTTCCTTATATTAGGAAACAGAATAGAAATAAATACTAAACTGTGTTACTGGTAATATTCTTTTCATCTGTGTTCATATCTAAATGGGCCTGCAGTATTCATAAGGTTTGGTTTGTACCTCATATGTTGTAACTTTACTAGCTATCTGGCCTCCCACCATAAATTTTTCCTCAATGTTTTAGATTCATCTAGTAGGTTTTTTACTTTATAACTTCTCATTTACCTTGATTTTTGCTAAGTATTTTTCTCTTCTCCCCCGTGTATTCTGTATTTCTATTTTTACTTTGATGTTTTCATTTTATCACTGAATCTTCTTTTTGTTTGTTTTTTCCCCCATTCCTGATTCTTGAATTATAGGAAAGAGTTAACTAAATTGAATTTAAAATAGCATCCAATTTTTACTTAAACTTTCAATATGATTTTTTTTCCTCTGAGATTTTCAGTCTATTTATCTCAAGAAAATAGCTTGTAAGAAATTAAAGCCTCATTGAAGCAACAAGGACACATGAAACTGTTTGCACATATGAAAAGAAATAGTCAAAATTACTGACTTCTGAGCAGTGCATTAGTTAATTCATATTGCAGCATTATGATGGGATCTCAAATAACTGCTTTGTATTTAAAAGAAATGTAATTTAGAAATGCCATTTTGCTACCAGCTATATGGGACCTTTAACATCTAAGTCCCCCGGGACATCTGAGTTTTATTTCTCAAACATTCCAAACAAATTATCAAAAGAATCATTCTTTTTCCTAGTTTGAGTCTAGGGTTTGTAACACATTTTTTGCCACTAAACATATGGAAGGTGCCTTTTTCTGCTGGAGTCTGGTTCTAAAAACCCAGACCGTTAGAATTGTTGCAGTTGTGAGGAGTAATTTACTGAAGGTTTTTACTACTAACTTTTCTGATGTCTTTCTAAGGGCTTCTCTCTAAGACTTCTCTCTGTGCTGCACAAAAATGTAGCCTTTTTATCTAAACAAAGTAGTAAAAGTGAATAAATATAAGCCTTACAGTGTGTCTGTTTGCAAAGTTGATAGCAGAAAGGGCACCAGTGCTTTGGAGTTAAGCCTCTTCTTTTTGACGCAGAAAGTCCTGGATATGACAGGGATTAAATAAGTTGATTATTAAAAGGAATGCTTTGATTTACTGATAAAGTTCAGTACCTAAAAATAAATTAATTTTAATGTCTTTGTCTTTTGAGAGAAATTTACAATTACAGTATGTACATAGTAGTATAATATTTTGTATTTATCTCTTCATGAAACATTTTAAATACTGGGGAATCTGTAGCAACAGTAACTATAAGCTCTAGCACTTACTTGCATGCATACCATATAATTCAATTTTTCTTTACAGGCTGAGATTTGTATTAGTGTAGGTGGATATGAACTGACGTGTTTACAGCTTACTGTGTGAGATTTTCTCAAAATAGAGTAGTGTGATGCAGTTGTTGGTGCACCTTTTGCATTACAGCATACATTGAGACAGATATTCTGGGATGTTTAGAAATAACCTATCTGGCAATGCTGAGGCAAAGGCACAAATTCCCTGTTCCCAGATGTATGGCTGCTGTGACTGTCCAAAGACAGTGAAAGCACAGACACCAAGTTTGCAGTGAAAGGGAGCTGGGGACATCCTGGTACAGTGATCTCGGAACGGAAGAAACCAGAAAGTGGAGAAGAGGTGAAAGGGTCACCAAGAAAACTCCCAACCTGGACAAACTTGGTATAATCCAGCATGAAGTCTACTGGCAGACACTTAAGCCAACAAAAATTGCTCGGTGATTTCGAGCTGCACAGTTGTTACGCAGCGAGTGGCTGAGTCATCTGGCCTGCTGCACCTTTCGTCCAGCATTTACAGCCCAGAAACTGTATCCAGATGTAAAAATTTGAACATTTCCTGTAAATTTCTTTTCACAAGATTCAGCAAGAAAGTGTTAAAATGCTAGGATTGTTTCTTGATCTTTTTAATGAGTATCACAGAAAACTTTAGTATACTAGGAATGTTGAAATAAAAAGCAGAAAATAGTGGACATTCCATTAATGTATAACTTGGTCTGCAGCCCTAAATAATGTTTACCTGACATACCAGTTTGTTTTAACAGAGCATTTAATGTTTAAAACCACAAAATTGCTGACCAGAGCTAATTAGCACCAACAAGAATTTTCAAAGCATGTGGTCTCAGTAAGGCCAGAAAGCTCATCAGAGAGAGGAGCCCCTGCTCCAAGGCTGTCACAGGATAACCCTCAACCCCATCGCCTGGCTGTGACACCTGTCAGGAGGAGTTGACAGAAGGGCATTGTACTAGGCTCATGGGGCAAGATTTTGGTAGCAGAGGGCTGTGGGGGTGGCATCTGTGAGAAGAGATGAGGTGCTGCCCCACACCAGACACAACTGGCCTCTGCCAGCTCCAAACCAGCCCCACCACTGGCCAGAGCTGAGGCTGCCAGTGATGCTGGTGGCACTTCTGTGGTTACATACTTAACAAAGGATGAAAAGCGCTGCATAGCATCTGTGAGAGAGGGGTGAAAAAAAATGTGTGAGAGAAACAGCCCTGCAGACAGTAGGCCAGAGAAGGAGGGGGAGGAGGTGCTCCAGGTGCTGGAGCAGAGATACTCCTGCAGCCCGTGGTGCAGACTGTGGTGAGGCAGGATGTCCCCCTGCAGCCCCTGGACATCCATGTAGAGCAGAGATCCACCCACAGCCCCCGGAGGACCCCACACCAGAATAGTTGGATGTGCCCTGAAGGAGCCTGCAGCCCATGGAGAGCCCAGGCTGGAGGGGGCTCCTGGCAGGAGCTGCACAGCCTGTGCAGAGGAGCCCGTGCAGAAGCAGGATGTCTGGCAGGACCTGTGACCCTGTGAGGAACCTACACTGCAGCCATGTGTTTCTGAAGGACTGTATCCTGTGGAAAGAACCCACACTAGAGCAATTCATGAAGCACCCACAGATGGATTTTGAGAGCTTTATACAAGATGCACATTGGTCTTATTCCACTACAAACATTTACCATGTTTCCCTAGGAATTAAGGTCTTGACAGAAGATTCATATTGAAGAAGGTGGTTTAAATTTCACTCCCTAAGTGTATATAAAAACATTACCAGACAAAGTACACTGGAAACATGTTTTCTTTAGAAAATGCAGTCTTCAAATGATCAAGCACATCCGATGCCCTCAGGCTTTTTTTTTTGCCAAAAGTACATTTTAGACCATCTGACTGCTCCATTTGAAAGAATTGCTATCAATGTGGAAAGTTACTCACTAGGGTCTGGCTGTTGGTGAACCACTCCTGAGATGACAGGAGAACACTTTCCAGAGGGTGACTGAGATGGAGTGACTGGAAATCACGAGGACTTACTTGACGTTGAAAGGAAAAAAACCCCTTAGATAAACTGTCATTTTGCAATATATGTGGTGTGACTTTCAGCATTGCAGCTTTGCTGGGAAGGTTTTTGGATCAGTGACAGATTTTCCTCATTGTGTGTTTCATACTGCTACATCTGAACACTTTGTGAGTATTCAAGCCAAAAGTGGATTGTTGTACAGTTGCTGCTAGTCCTGGTCTGAAGAGAGGGGAAGAGGTGGTAGAAACATGGGGCTGTGGGGAGACAGGACAGGTTTATGAAGCTGATTTTTTTTTAGGTCAGGAAAAGCAAGAGTTTCCAGTTACAGAGATTCTGAAAGTTGAGGTGAATGATGAAACTAAAAAAAAACACCACCAAACAATAAAACTCAAACCACTTCTTTTAACATTCTTCATGTCTGCCATTCAGTAAAAGTAGTAAAGCAATTCTGGCAATAAAGGCATAGCTAAGCTAGTCAGAGAGAAACATTGGTAAATGTGCCTGGGATTTGTTTATAGAAAGTATTTCTTGTTTCATTGCTATAATTTGACAAGTATTTTTCACTTCAGTAGAATGACGGAACATCAAAATAATGGTGGTTTCCTCTAGGCTGAAATAAATATGCATCTCTTGGAATTTCAGCTACAGCTGCTCTTGCTGTTTAAGAGGTTTTGTTAAGGACTGGTCTAAGCAATTGTAATGCAATCAAAAGAAATGTATCAATATTATCAGTATGTTATGTAGAGTGAATTTGCCAGAAAAGGTGCTGATGTCAGAGGGAACGTTGCATGTGTCACAGCACATTCAGGAATGTCTCTTCCCATGCAAGGTTTTGTTGGCTTTTATTCCTTTTGAAGTCAGGTTGAAAATTAGTTTTGGATGATTTTAAGGGACGTGTGTAGACTCTTTTTCAGAACAAAATTTCTCTGAAGTTGAGAGGACATTAGAGGATTTTTATGCCACAATAATATATGTTAAGGAAAAGTATTGGAGAAAACCATGTTAACTTCATTGCATTTCATCTGGCTTTAGAGAGATGCTGTAGTTGCTTGTTTGCTGATAAAGTTGCAGCTTCTCTGAATTGTTTTTTCTGGAGATGGCAATCAAAAAGAGGCTGCTTCCCTGTTTTGATATAAGTTCAGTAAATACTTAAACTCTGAGATCCAAATGGACCTAAATCATTCATGCAGAAATGTTTAGAAAGGTGCTACGAATCATATTTTTTACTTGTCAAATTTCTGAACATCTGTTCAATACTTTGACAGTAAGTCTTTTTAAATTTCTTTCCTAACAGTACTTCTGATATAAATGTGAGCAAAAGAAAAAGAATAAGGTTAATAACAGCTCTTCGTCTAATAAGGGCAGATGGGGAAAAAACTATGGGATCCCAGTGTAAGGAAATTTTTTTTGAATGTAGGGATGTTTCAAGTAGGTTGTTCAGAAAACTTCTGGAGTAGTCTTTTTTGTTTTTCCTTTTTTTTTTTTTTCGGTCTTCATGGTAATTCTTTGAATTATTACGTTTGTTTGGTGTTTTCCAGTCAATTTTGAAGCTCATTTGGAAAAAAAAAATTGTGAAGGCATAATAGTTGCCTAAGCTTCTTTCCTAAAAGTAGTTTTTAAAAGTTTTGGCTTCTGATTTTAATATAAAATACCTAACTGTATTTTCTTTCTCCCATATACAAAATAATTCTGTTCTATTTTAATAACTTAAAATATATAATACATCTTCATCTGAATAATTTATTAGAATGCCATTGTCTAGATTATTCACTTTGAACAACGAAAAGCAAGCTTGTTTTTAATTATCAACAATTATACAGATAAATTAAATATTTAAAATATACTTTTATTTAAGATTAATTTTATTCATAAAAGTAAGCATATCTGCATTGGAATTATTAATGCTAGGTCTCCTTTATAGTCAATATAGACAAAGGTAATAAACCTAGTCAGAATAATTAGTGAAGGCAACAGCACAATTCATGTTGACCATAAAATAGTTAAATTAAACCAGTGCAAGAAGTGCCTGTTTCTTCCCGTTGATTTTAAGGGGAATTTAAGAGAACTGGATCAGCTGTAGTTGTCTGTAGGTCACCAGAGCTAAGAAGATGAATTTCATTCTACTGTACACTAAATATGTAAAATAGTAAACACCTGCAAAGTTGTAAATTGAACACTTTGATGGTTTTACAGTTTGAGACATGAATGCTACTTGTGGGAGATATTGGTTGTGGTATAGTGTTAAATGTTTTCCTTTTGTGGTGTGTGGTGAATGATCTGTGCAGTGTTTGAATCCATCAAATTGGGAGCACTGGTGTATATCCAATTGTTTTGCTGTCGTTCCACTCAGCTGCTGAATTGGTTCTATAAGACCTTTTTCAGATAAGTTATTTTGTTTGGTTCTGAGTCTTGGTCACCTTTCAAATGCTTTGGAATATGAAATACTGAATAGAGCTTTTGATTAGATGTAGGAGAATAATATATGAAGAACATGATCTGACTGGCCTTTGTGGGCGTGTTTATAAAGAAGCGAGAGTACCAAATGAATTGAAGTGCCCCTGATTTCAGTAGCAGAGCATCTGGCTGGATGGTAGAAAATAGTAATTTATAAGGTCATTTTCATCATAGTCAGCTGTCGTGGTTTGAGAAGTTTGGGGGGTCTAGCTTTTTGGGTGTGGTAGGGGCCAAAAGATGGCTCCTGTAAGGAGCTTCCAGAAGCTCCCACAGCTGTCCAGTCAGGGCCTATCTCTGATGGCTCCTGGAAGATTGATGTGCTGTTTTCCACAGTTGGGCCAATTAGGAAGGACAGAAACGCCTCTGCGACAGTACATTTAAGAAGCAATCTCTGTAGTACGCACGCGCACGCCATGTAACCCTGTAGTCATGTAGGTAGTAGATTAGGCAGGGGAGGAGGAGTACAGCAAATAACTAGGAAAAACAACTGAAACACCAGATATGAAAGCCAGCAAATGATGCCAGTCTGCCAAAGAAGNTCTACCAGCATGTCTTATCATGAGTTTAGTAACACAGTTCAATTCGAAAGGGGGGAAAAAAGCAGTCTTAGTGGGGCCTTGGCCGTTGGCCGGGGCTAAACCACTACATCAGTCTAAAAAGCAGTCAAGATGGTGGAGAAACAGTAAAAATAGGAAGCCTCTAAAACTGAGCAGGTTTTTACTATGACTGAATGTTGCCTTGAGTTTTGCAGTTCTTCGAAGTTTTCGTTCTTCTGTAACAGTTTCTCACTCATTCTCTGTAAACATAGCCATGGTTTCCTAACCATGTTGTATTGTTTGCATTCCTTTCTCCTGGGTGGAGAAATTTGATGGATATTTCTTTTGACTAGTGTGATGGAGAGGTGGCAATTTCTCCCTCCAATCCACTGTGGTTTCTGGAGGATATAAAATAAAGTGGGGGGTCTTGACCCCCAGCTTTTTGGCCCGCAGTCTTGGCTCTCTCTCTCTTCAATGTGTGTCTGCGTCTTTCTTTTGTGTCCCGTGTGACAACTGAATCCTGGAGAAAACTGCCAAAGACAGGAAACAGAGGGAACACTAAAAAGGAGCAGCTATAGATGTCGAGTAGCAGCAGTAGCATTTGCTACATTCCTCAAAAGCTGCCACCCAGTTGAGCACTGTCTTCTAAAGTACAATAAGGCAGGCTGGAAAACCCAGACCCTTATCTGACAGATTTCCTTGTTTTTCTTTCCCTAAAGCTCAAAATCTCGGTTAAAAGCAGCTCTAAGATGTACGTGGCCTCACAAGGTATCTTCCCTGGTGTTCCTCAAGACTTCCTCACAAAATGAGAAACAGTGGGTAAACTTCATCCTAATCATAGTCTGACCTACAGGCAAAGCTCAAATGCCGGTCAGCTGCTGTGTTTTCAGCTCTTAAACATGGCTTTTTTCTATCTAACTTATTATTTTAACCTTAGTAGGCTGAAGAAATGTGATGCCTATGAGTTTGTTGCTCCCAACACAGTCTTTGCTCTCCAGTTAGAGCTGCCACTCGAGTGTGTTATTACTTTTTCTTTTTGCTAGGTTTTTCTGCACCCTTAGGAAATTGTTCTTATTTTACTTTCCTTGTTGCAAATCAGGCACTGCAGAATAAGATTGCTTTGTTTGTGATTGGTGAGATGAGATATATTAACACAGTACACTACTAAACGTTTCTTATTCTGTGTTGGCTGTTCTCCTTAGTAGAGCCATTGTAAACATTTTACCACGGGCAAAGTAAAATTTTATTTAGGTTATGGAGGAGTACAGCTTTGGTCCTTGCCAGCCAGAATGACCACATCTTTATTTCAACTAATTTTGTTGCCAGGTAGAGTTTGTGACTGTGTCGAGTTGATTGGTAAATAGTGAATCATTGTGTCAAATGGCTTAACTTCACCCTGGGGCTAGAGGCACACGTGGCTTCCTTACCAGAGAGTTCTGTTGGCTCAGTAGTTACTGGAATAATGACTGAGAGGCTTGCAGTTTCTGATAAACAGAAGTTAATTCTTCAGAAATAAGTCATTAACTTTATTCCTAAATGCAAAACCCAGCTAAATATTCAGTGACATTGTATATAAACCCAATTTTCCTTTTGGCCAAAGTACAGACTGTGAATTATTTGATTTTTAAAATTTGCAATTTTTCTTCAATTTAATGTAATAAAGTTTCATCATTGGGACATTTAAGGAAAATAAAAATTTGTGTCATTAAACATCAAGCAACATACAGACTGAAAACATTTTGCTGGACGGAGCGATAGAGAATAATGAGAATTTCTGTATTACATTCATAGTAGTTTTCTTTTTTTTTTTTTAAGAAACAGAAATGATGCAAAGCTTGTTAGTATTCACTGTGTAATTTCATCATTATTGTTATATAAATAATATCAACACTAGATGTCATACGCTGCCAGGTGATTTACAAGATGACACGTAGATTATTGTCCCATGCAGAAATACAAATCTGTGTGTTTAAAAGGTGACAATGAACACACTCATTGGTAGTTTCATGTTTATTATTTCATCTGACATTTGTTTGAGACCAATCTAAAGATAATAGTCAACAGTTCTGTGAGAAGATAATTCAGTGTGGATGGTCTTCTCAGAAAAAAACTGTGTTCAAAGGAGGGATTTGGAGAAAAGGCTGGAAAGATGGCACCTATGTTTGAGAATTGTTTCTAGCTGTCAAGAAATGTATATAAGAAAGGACCGGAGACTGAGATGCAAATCACACAGATTTTGCTTTACAGAGGACTGTCACAAAGGCTACTGATAAGTAGCCAGCTTCATTGGAAGCCTAATTCTAATTTGGCACTCAACTCTATTTCTTTTGAAATCTCACTCAGAATATTGAAATAAAAGCCAGAATTGTGGGATCTTGGAAACAGTATTCCTGATTGTCTAAGAGAAGGCCAAATTTAAGTAACTCATAAGTAAATACAATAGTGTTCTGGTTACAAGTAGCTTACAGATGTAATTGATACATTTTTGCATCAGGAATTGTTTAATCTGTGTTTTGGTGCTGCTGTTCCTCCTAACAGGCATAGGAACCACGTAGAAAGCATAACTTTTTTTTTGGCCCACAGTGTAACAAATTGAAGGATTAACGAAGGTTTGTGTTCCTCACTTTTAATGTGCACTGTCTTTGGATCTGTGCTCCACACTTCAGTTGTATCCCCTTGCCACTCCTGCACATTGTCCCTCTTTTTTTTTTTTTTTTTCTTTTGTGTTGTACCACAGCAAAGATTACTGCCTATGTACAGGAGGCCATACTTAATCATATGTCCTAACACAAAACCACTAAACCAGGAAAACTATTCAACGTATCTGTGTCTTTTTATTAAAGAGAATAGAAAGTTCTTTATTGATGCAAATTTGTGTAAAATCTTCCTTGGGTGTCTTTTAGCTGATGGGCTACTATGTTAACATGAATCAGTCCAGAACGGTAACTTAGACTCGGGTGCTGACCTACTTTTAAGCATTTTAATATTCTTTTGGAAACCAACTATTTGGAGAAAACATAGGTGAAATGATAGCAACACAGTGAAAAAAATTTGGTAAGGCTTTTTAGAGCCAGTTTAGGGGAGGGAGTAAAGACAGTGCTTGCATTCTAGGTAGTATTTTCTTACAGAACATTACATGAAGTCCATAAGTTAAATAGGTCTAGCAGAGCACATGTTGAGAGAGTAAAAGATTTCCATTGGAACCTTAGATTGCTCTAAGTAAAAGATGTGATTCATATGTGCCAACTCTGGACTTGCTTCTCAAATTAGTGGCTTTGTCTGAAAATCTGCAAAAATTGTTTGAGCACTGAGGAAATTATTTGACCTGTTTTGCCAGATGTACTACAGTTGGTAGGAGTCATATGAATGGGAACAAATGGAGGCATTTCTGTTTAGGAAAAATATGGGATTGGAGGACAGTGGAGTACTCAGCATAAGGGACTTTGAAATGTCTGTGAAGGTTTCAAATTTCAGTAGGAAGAATTAATTTTTACAGACTTCCATCAGCAGTGGAGACACTGGCATTGTCAATCTCAGATGCTTCCTTTGCTCTTAATCCAAATTATCACTGGTATAATCTTGCTCCTTACTACAGCAGGATATTTCTGGTGTTTATGGGAATTCTGGTAGTGTTAGTAACAATTGTTAGGTGAGGGGTCAACTGAACTAATGCTTACAAAAAGTCAGGATAATAGTCTGTGGTTTTTCTTTCATAAATGATTAATGACCTGTCAGATGATCCTTTGTTTTAGAATAGGAATAGTCATTCTCTCCTGTCAGGGTTTTTACTGCATGCAGGAGATTCTTGGGCTGTAAGAAATACCTAAGAACCTTAAACAGAGAAAAAACTTTAGGTACTAATAAGTAATTTTCTAGCATAGTATAACGAATAAAAATATCAATAATTATGTTTATTAGATGTGGCTTTCAACATCCAGTGAATAATAATACTCTTCACAAAATTATTTAAAGCAATGACTAAAAAGATTTCTTCAAGTGTTTACTAATACACTGGTTAATTTGTTCTAGTACATATGGGAGAAAAGTACTTTTAGCTAATGAAATAATCATAGTTATTCAAGGTTTAATGCATCAGTATTGGCCTACTGTTTTGGAAGCTGAATGATTCAATAATTGTATGAATCAATTAAATGCATATGGGTTTTAAATTACTGGGTAACATGACTTGGTTCCTCTGTATGTTATTGTAACTCATGGATTACCCATACTTCTCTTAATACTCTTTAAATGCTTCTTTTAGTACTCATACTTTTCTTAAAGCTGTGAGCTTTAGGTTTATGCATGCACTAGAGTTTGCAGTGTAACTTTCTTTAGCAAGGTGTACTTACAAGGGCTGTCTAACCCAGGGAGCAGAGGGGATGTTGTGAAAGGGAATCCTGGGCAGTTTACCCTGTTACTGCAGCTCATCTTTTCCTAGAGCCTTACTGGTCTTGCTTAAAGCAACTGTGCAATTCTCTGTGTAGTTTATACAGTATACATAAGTGCTTTGCATTCAAAAATTGTTGTTTCACTGTCTTTGAGTAAATTCAGACATGCCTTAGCCTCCAGCTGTCAGAACTGCCTTTAATGTTTCATTTTACACTAGCTTTTAATTTTGGTTTTTATTTTTCCATACATGCATACATTTTCATATTTTTTTAATGCATACATATGTAGCATAGAATCACAGAATGGTTTGGGTTGAAAGAGACCTTAAAGATCATCTAGTTCTGACAATGTGTACCTATATATAGCTAACATATGTATAGCATTTGTTTGGAGAGAGAAAGAAACTGTAAATACGGTGTTTTTCATGCCCCGAACATTAAAGATTTTATTGAAACCTGAAGAAATGGTTGTGTTGGTGTTAGTTTCCCAGAGTGAGGACATGTCCCAGTTGTTTATTATTCAAGTTGCCAGCCTTGTGATCTTGAGTTTCTTGCTGCTTTTCTGCAAATACAGATAGTAGTAGGTGTGAATGTTACAGCCCTTTCCTTTTTGTCACTTTTTCAACACTTTTTTGATGCTTTTGTCACCTACAGTTTGGATTCTGCAAAGTGCTACAGCTTGAAGCAAAATCTGGAAAGTGCAACTAGAGTAAAGTCTGTCTGCCTTGTGGTTAAGTGATATTTCCCATAGGCGATGCATATTTTCACTTTATCAGTACATTTCCAGGCAAAATTTAGCTTCTTATACCTCTGAAGTTGTAAGCCAAATTGCAGGGATCTACAGCACTGCTCTGTGAAAGTCTTATGCAACAAATACCACTGTTAAAAATGGAGCTCTGTTGAGTAATGCATTTGTGGATGTAAAATGTATTACTTTACCCTTTTTTGGATGCTAGTCATCTCTGAACTTTTAAGTCATGGGTTCAGCTGGGCTTTTCAGCATTGCCTTGATTTCCCCTTCCACTGAAGAGCTGAACCTATCTCAGTGCTTCTATAGAAGGTATCTTCTTGTCCCCCATGGAGTTATCTTTTTCTCCCTCCTTCCCATTTCCCCCCTTCCATCTCTGACTTTCCCACCTTTGTTCCCCTCCTTTCTCTCTGTGTCTGGTTTCATACCGTGTAAAACTAATTAAAACAAGTACTTTCATTTGGGATAGTGTTTGGTACTGTTTAGTCTTATAATTTCATATGATTGGTTCTGAAGCATTTTGCCTGTGTTGCTAAATCCCTTCCCTCTGAAAACAAACAAAAAAACCCGCCAGCAAACAAAATATGCTGTCGCTATTTTTGACAAGATCTTTAATCTCAGGTTTGGCATATTCGTATTTCCTAACAAATGCACCTATCATGTCAGCTATCATGGAATGAAAGAGAGATTTCTCTAAGGAACATTTTTGCTGCCAAAATAGGGCAACATAGAGGAGACTGTTTTGTTTTTATCTTTTCCTCTGAATACTTTGTTGCCACATATTTAAGAGAACAGTGTTTTCATAATAAGCTTCACTTTGATTTCAAACCGCTCAGAGATGTTCAGGAGGAAGATAGACAGAAATCCAACAGACCAAATGGCTGTCAAGACATTCTTCCCTTGCAGGACCAGATCATCAATACCTAGTTTTTTCTACTGAAATTACTTGTCCACACTATATTCAATAATTTCCAAAAGGAAAATACCCATTCACCCTGTACAGCCTTGTCCTTTATTAATAAAATAGTTTCAGGATTATTCTTTGTCCTGACCAAAGCATGGGTGAACTCTGAGTGAAAGGTGGGATGTGTTCAGGGACAATGGACAGAGGAGATGGCATTTAGACTTGTAACTATAGCATAAGGCAATAACTGTAAATAACATTTTCTTTTGTCAACTTGTTTAAGTTGGTCAAGTTCTTCTGCTCACCACTGTTCACCAAGAGCAATATTGTCTGATTTTGAATGTGGGCAGGTGACAACTGATTGAAACTGTTTTTAATTAGTCTTAATTAGTCTTAGGGCTGTGGTCATGGAGGGTGGAAGCTGGTCTCCTGCACCAGCTTAATAGAGATTCCAAAATAACTGGGTTTTTTCTTATTTGCAAACTGTTTGGAGCCAGGGAACAGCCTGGAGAGGAGACATACATTGACTTCTGCGGGTTTTATGTGTGAGAGGATTTAGGAGAACAGTGCTGGCATTTCTGCAGTGATTTCTTGAATGTATGTGCCATGCTTCAGATTTAGCCTGGTATTACCTCTCTGAGAACTACCTGTTCTTCCTCCTTTCACACAGAGTTCTTTCACCATTGCTGTCTCTCTGACCCCAGTCCTTCAAAGAGGTGCTCCTTCCTCTCTGCCATTTCCTACCATTTACTCCTCCTTAAGAAAAAATATTTTAGTATACCTCAAAAGGCTAAAGCAAGTTTGGATTCACAGGGCTTGTATGATTTGTCTTGGTTCTTCCGTTTTAGGTCTGGATTGTAACTTCTATAAATCCTTGCTGGCAAGAAGCAGCAGGCAGCTGCATTGTCACAGGTGCTGTTAGGATTCAGAGCTGTAATTCTAAGAATCAGCTTGTTGTTTCCTTTTCATTCCTAAGCTGATCCTTTTTGCTGGTATAGTTTATTGTCCACTTTGAGCTGCCCCTAAAACATTCAAGACTTAAATTCTTTCCAGCTTCTGTCATCTATATATGGGAGAGTTTGCATTATGTTGCACTCCCATATATTCTAGAGTGAAAAAGTAAATAGTCATTCCTCAATGCATGCAATGCTGGCAGGAAAATTATTTAAAACATTTTAAGAAGTAATAAGTGCTGCATTGACATCTGACTAAAGATATGGGAAAGGAGAATGAATTTTTAAGAAATTGCTCTGTCATTATCTATTTGCAAACTACCAAATGCACTACTATTCAGAACAGAGCAGAAGAAATAAAGTATCTATTTCATCCATCTTGTAACTTAATAACATTCATCACTTTGCAACGCAGAATTGGAGAATAAACTGTCTCATACACTGACAAAGTGATTATATATGGTGCTTAGTGATATTTCAATAATTCATCCAGATCTTGGCTCTTGACTCCTAAGAAAAATGGAGAAGAGCTGTCCAGTAGTAACTCTCCATTAAAGAACATTTGTCACTAACATGGTTAATCAGAACCTTTGCAAGAAGAAGAGAGCTGTCATAATACACCCTTCCCACTTCAAGGAAATGAATGGGATTGTGTGCTAATTGTTTTTCTTCTCTTTTTTCCCCCCATTGCAGAACTTTCCTGTTTGTCAGAGATGGTAACCCCAATAAACGGAATGTGCACAACGAGACATCAATGCACCTACTGTGTATGGGACCTCAGATCATGATCTCAGAAGGGGCTCTGCATCCTCGCCTCACACGGCCCTCAGAAGATGACTGCAGAAGGGCAGATTGTCTGCAAATGATCCTCAAGTGGAAGGGAGCAAAGCTGGATGAAGGACAATATGAACGAGCAGCCATTGATGCTGTTGATAACAAAAAAAATACACCTTTGCACTATGCTGCTGCCTCAGGGATGAAAACCTGTGTCGAGGTAAAAGTTCATATCTGATTATAAGTTTATATATATTGTTATTAGTAAATGACATGTACAGTGTTTCACAAAGCTGTTTTTTGGGGGGCGAATCTGATATAGTATATTGAATTAACTTTTAATTCTACTTTTCATTAATTGTGAAAATTGCAAAACTAAACAGCCTCTAGAGAGGCACTGTAGAGAAAAATGAAAGAAATGGATTACATATACATTAACTTCATGACAATAACTTCTCAGTGTGAAGAAGACCGTAGATATATAAAAATTCGAATTAGTTACAAGACTGTAACAGTGGAGGAAAAGCTTTAGAGGTAGGCATAGGCATACCTGTATGTGTGACGAGAAGTGAAATAACTACCTGAGAGAAAATCAGAGCTGTTTTTATTTTCATCTGTAGTTAAGACTGGGAAATGCTGTCCATGTTCCAAGAACAGGTTTGATATTTTTAATGTACAGTTCCCAGCTTTTTTAATGTTTGTGGAATTAGTGGATAGTAATGAGTAATTTGGAATGACTTTTGAAGGTCTTAAATCAGATTTATTTTTAAACTTTATGAAGTAATGAGAACTAGTATTTAATTGTGCTGGTACTTTAATTTAAAGAACACAGGAACAGACATCTAACACTTTCAAAACCAGATAACATAAACAGACATAAGTCTGTCTATTTTAGCATCAAGATTTGTATTTTCAATGGCAACAATCAATTCAGAGTTCAACATTTATATGTAAAATTTACATTCTTTTTTTTCTGTTTATAATTTCATGTTTATTCAGGCTACACTCATTAACACAATATCATCAGCAAAATGTATCACCTCTTTATTCATCTGCTTTTCTACATAACTACTTCATATCTTAAACAGTCAGGCCCCAGAACACTGGGACTTCACTGGTGACCTCTCTCTGCAGTAAAAGCTGGTGATCTCCCTGTATTTTCCTGACTTTCTCTGGAGCTGTTTTTAGCATTGGGGTTACTTTTACTATCTTCTAATCTTGTAGTGTGAGAGATTTAAGCAGTAAGCTGCATATTATAATAAATAGTTCAGAAGTTTCATAATATGGGTTTCATTAGGACTCATGATTATAAGTACCATCTGATGCTGGGTATTTATATTAGTATTTGGTTTACTGATTTTTCTAGAACCTCTTCTGATGAGACTTCAATTTGAAAGACTTTCTTTTGTGTCCTTAATGTGTGGTACACCCACAGCAAATCTGGGCTCCAACAATTCATACCACTTTTCTGCTATATGTTATATGAGATTGCTTTTACACTTTGTCCAGCAACCAACTTTACAGAAACACTGACAGAGTTACTGTGATGGTTTAAATTTTTTTATTCTGAGTTGTTATGCACTTGGTATACTGTTCAAAAAACAGTGAGAGCCTTCTTTATTATGATTTTGCATTTACTGTTGCCAGACTTTGTTCTTTACATGTTTTCCATCTGGAGATGACTTGAGCTTCATATTTTGTGTACTATTCTGTCCTGTTTTTCTCTCTTCACAGATTCTTCTGATTTTTCTGATTCTAAAAGAATTTTAAATTCTTTCTGGAATTTTATTCCACACTTACTTAGTACCACTTTTCAAAAGTAGGCAGTGGATTTCTTGTATTTTTACCGCTTCTGCAAGTGTAATGAGTCTAAATATATTTTGGGAATTGTTAACAAGTGGTTCTTTGATGTGGTAACATTTTGAATTTGGTCTTGTAGACTACTCTAGACAAAGTCAGGAGCTGCTTCTCCTCTCATATGTTTGCTGACTGTTTTGTCTATTATTCAGTCAACTGTGTAGTCTGAAATTTTAATTTAAGCCTCATTTATTAGCTTACATATTTTCTAAATATACTTGGGAGATGCAGACTGAAGTTCCCTTTATTTTTGTGGTTTCTTCCTTGCAATATTTGTATTCTTGGTAGCCATGCCACCTTTATTACTCCAGTTTTAGTCAGGTCATCACCAAAGCTTTTTTTTTTGTTTAATTTCAGAATTGTATTTGTTGATAGAGTTAGTTTATTTATTTAATAGTTTGTTTGGTGGGGTTTTTTTTTAAAGGTAAAAGGCATCACCTTTTCAATACTGTGAACTTCTCTATGATTCTCACATTACCTTTGCTAGTTGTATTCTGTCAAGTTTCCATATATTGTCTGAGAATTCTCATTTAAAGTTTGCCATTTCAATTCCCCAGCCTCAGCTGTGCACCCCCTTGAACTGGATATTCTTCATCTTCTGGTTTTTCATTAGTCCCCTCTATAAAAGTTCAGATGGTGTCTTTTTATTTCCAATATCCAACACTTCTTTCATTCTGTTATTATATAGATCATCCTTAGTTTGCTGAGCTTCTAATGAATGAAGACTCATCTTCCTTATGCCATTTTCTATGCTGTTATTTAAGACTCTGTCTCTCTTGTTCCCTGCTCAGAACTGAGAGGAATTAAGAGGATGCTGCTGTTAGATGCTGATACTTAACTTCCAATAATGCAGCCTGAATCTTGCCCCTATACCTTCTCTCTTCTCTGCCCCGTGTTGTTACAGCTCCTCAAGCTCCACACTAGCAGTTGGCCTTCATCATGTCCTTAGAAATTATTTACACACTTACTGATTTTCACAAGGGAGTCAAGTCACCATGCAGTCTTTGCTAGCTGAATTATACTCAGACCTAGCTAATTATATACATGGTAGCTGAAAGACATACAGGTGTTGTCTGGCTCTTCCTGTCATCTAAAATCAGGTTTGTAAGATTGATTTGGTGCCTCTTGATGTCTTTTATTCGTAAAAAAATATCAGGCTGTCTCCTAAATCTGTGTTAGTACTGCTTTTATTTTGATTGTCAAGTTTTATTTCTTTCAGATTTGATAAAGAAACAAAAGTATTAATAGCAAAGGACTGTATAAGTTGTTCTTGTTCTTTCTTTTTAGTGCCACTTATTTGTTCTAGCTGCCCGATAAATTCTGACTATAGGCATTTTCACTCTAGGTGTTCTACCTATCCTTCCCCAAGATGATACATTTCCTTGTAGACATTTTTACACAATAGAAGGCAAATGTGAATGTCATATGAGAAAATGGGAGATACCAGCAATTAGCTTTTAATGGCTTCTGAGCAAAGTTGGTGAAAAACACTCACATAAAATCATTTGATGTGAGAATGGTTGTTTCTGGTAAAGAAATGGTAAACAGAAGAACAATTTATTAGCAAGTTTCCAACATATTTCAATATCTGGTATTTACAAACTTAGATTTCAGATTTACAAGGGATTTGAGCAAGGAGTCTTCTGCCTGATTCTGCCTTCATGCCCCTAAATGAGGCTATACAGTGGTACTAGAGATGGACACAGCTGTTCAAAAGTTTCAGTCTCAAGAGCGTGAAGCAAATGGGCTCATGCAGCAACATCCAGGCAGACTATAATGTCAGAAAGAACCACAGTTGCTGCAGAGTGAATTGTGGTTCTGGAGCTGGACTGCAGCTTTTAACTGCAGACTGTAAAATCAATTCATTTTAAACTCATCATAAAAGTTCATGGTTTGTGCTTCTTTACAAATTATCATTCTATTTCATAGTGTCTGTAATGTGATTCATTAGATAAATCCAGTTACTAGACTGCTAGTTCCCCATTTAATTATATAAACTGGGTTATGTTATCTTGACAATACGTACTGTAGTTGAGTAAACCATTTCTGACTCTAATTTGCTCCCAGTTTGTCTTTGAAGAAGAATTTGCAGTCTGATCCACATGGATTGCTATTTGCCAGAGTTTGGACACAGTTATGTAGTCTAATTAGATGTTAGTCCTACTAATGTAGTCGTAGTTTCTGCATTAGAAACATGGTGTACACCCCCAAGCTCAAACTTCTTTGTGTGCCTTACCATGGGGTAGAGGACCTTGGATCTGAGGTACTTCAGTCCTGCAGCCTGTGGCCTGTGGCCTTTCTAACTCTTTTAACAGGAACAGGTTTATGAACAGGAACAGTACATCCCTTCACCAAGCCCAAAACATAGATTGGTGGAGGAATTTAACAATTATCTCTTTGTTCCTGGAAGTATTTGAGGATTAAAATTCCTAACCAAACAAAGTGAGATAAAAGACTGAATCTCCTAATGCTCAGTTTGTCCTTCCCTCTCTCCACTGAACTGAAGGTGACACAGAACCCCAGGAGTGCCTTTTGCCCAGCTTTTGTGGTGGTTGCTCTCACTTCAGAGCAGCATTCCTCTTTCACTGTCTCCTTCAATTTCCATCACTTTTCAGGAAAACCCCAGTTCTGGATCATCCCCTATCCCCACCACACCCAAATAAGAAAAGGAAACCCCAAGTATAGGTTCTTGTGGGTGAAGCGTGTACCAGTTGACTTGTTCAGAGTTGATAATCAAATGTGCAGTCATGATAGTACTCATTCCCATGTGTTAGATTTCTGCTCTGAGCAGAACAGCTGTGTGGAACCCATTGCTAGAGATAGTTTGGGCAAAGTTAATATGCTTGCCTCAAACTACTTAATAGAAAAAAGTACCTTTCATGCTCAACAGTTTTGATTTTATGCTATCACAGTGTATTTGACATATTAAATGGCATTTTTGCAATTGTTTCAATTGCTAATATGATTGTTTAGATTATTAACCTCAATTACTCAAGCAACAGAAGACTTTTTAACCGTGCTTCTAGAGAAATATGGCATCATAATTAAAAACTTGTTGCTTTGCATATTCCTCATCTTGCGGATTAGATTTTGATCTACATAAGTAAATGGAATATTCTTTCAAGTATATTTTCTTTTTTTTCCTCAGAAGGTGTCTCAGTTAAATTTCCATTAGAGGGTAAAATGAACAGACAGAATATGATACTCAAGTTAACAAAGTTTTGGCAATGTTAAGAAGTTTAGATAGACAAAAGTTAGCTGTTAGCTGTGTATCTTGGTAGTTGTGCCAGTATTATCTGTATTTCTGCCTGATACTCTGCTATGAAGATCAAATACTCAATGACACTAATATCTTATCAATTAAATCTCGTCATTGCATTGGTTTCTGGTATCTTTGTGTTTGCATTTCTTTTTGTTTTGGAGGATGTGGGAAAAGCTCCCAAGAATCTAAAAGGATTATTCCAGGTTTGTAAAGGGCATTCTGTATTCTGCAGTGACAGACGAAGGAGATTTTCTCTTCTACTGAAGAAAAAATTGAGGAGTGTCTGATCATGATCTGAAAGGCTTATGTGAAGAAATTCAGGGGTTTTTAGAAGCTGAGTTTTGAAATACCCCGGATAGTGTTGCTGTAGACGTCATGTTCTGAAAGCAAGATAATGTTTATAGACTTTATTTAGAAACAAGATGAATTATTTTGGTGGTGATATAAAGGTGCCATCATAAATCAGCAGAATGGTCCACTTGGGCCTTTAAAATCTGTGGCATATGTTGTCTTGCTTATATCAGGTCAGTTTATAGCACTGACCAGGTTGGCAGGTTAAGGGGAGCAGCACAATTAGTGTTTAACAGTTAGAGACTGCATTTTGGGGAGGGATTACTGGCAAGAGAGAAGGTTGGTGAACTGGCACAATACTAGACCGTATTAGAATTAATACAATTAGCATTATTTCATTTCACTTTTTTCATGTCCTCAAAAACAAAGGAGAGCTGCCAGTAGTATTTTGTGCTTCCTGTGAATTGGTGTCCTCTACCATGTGAATGGTAGAGTTATACCCATGTAGAAAGAATATTTAAAGGTGTTTCTAGCTCCATCTTGCCACTTGATTGAGGACCTCATTTTCTATGGAGCACTGACCGTATCAATGGAGCAGGATTTTAGTCTTTAAAACCTAACAGAAGCATACTGTACAGCATTGCCTTGTAACATCTCCTGAGATTTTGTGTTTCTATGGAATTACAGTGGATATAGGTATAAGTATGCATAAAATCAAGCTGTAATTTATTTAATAACAACAGAGAATCTTTGTTTTTTAAAGACCATTATTATTATATTTGTCTCTCTGGTTTTCTTGTTCATATATTTTTCCTCTTTCAACTCGTGTGCCTTTTCTTTAAGGTATTATGAGAGTTGCTAAGTAATAAGTGCTTACTTTGCTATTTTACTTTTCAGCTTCTAGTAAAACATGGTGGAGATTTGTTTGCAGAAAATGAAAATAAAGATACCCCATGTGACTGTGCAGAGAAACAGCACCACAAAGAGCTGGCTCTTAACCTGGAATCTCGAATGGTATTTTCACGTGATCCTGAAGCTGAAAGCATTGAAGCTGAGTATGCTGCTTTAGACAAAAAAGAGGTCAGAGGATACTTTAAATCTAAAATATTTTACACATTTATATTTGTAGCAGTTACATTGTGACAAAAGTATTTCAGTAGGTACTGTGCTTTGTACTTTGTGTTTGTAAACAATTTAACACAGGTCTTTATAGTTTTCAAGTTAAGCTCAGAGAACGTAACAAATACACTGTCAAAATTTAGGAGAAATTTTATTTGTATCTTCATTATGTGGACTGTCTTGCAAGTCTTGCAGTCTGTGAAGCTGGAGGAGATAGAGTGAGGCCAATAAGCTGGGAAACAGTTTCCCTAAACCAAATATTTCTTAATTTATTTTTTTTTTATTTCTTAAGATGCCTTTTTATCTCAAAAAAAGGAACAAAAGAAATTCTGAAAAGAAGAAAATCTGTGGAATAGAGTAGGGAAACTGTTCGGATGGATCTTCCTGAGGTGAGACTGGGTTGAATGTCAGCAAAGAACGGCTGACTAGTTCAGGACTTCAGAACAGTGCATTTACTGTCTTGTTTTATAACATGATGCCTGAAGCTACTGCATACCAGACTTTGTATGAAAAACAGGTAATAACAGGTAGTGTTATTTCCAAGCAAATTTTTCAAAGAGAGAGACAATTCACTGACAAAAATTTGCTTGAGTTCTGTTATACTTTACAGATGACTGTGATTCAATAAGGATAATTTGACCAAAAAGATTGAGTACAAGTTGCCTCCCCATTCATGATTAGATTTTAGTTAACCAAAATTCTAAATAAGAATACATAGATAAAGTATACGATTCAGTAAATATTACAAATTAATTCTGTTTAAATTAAAGGACAGTAGATTTCTCTGTGGTTATTCCCTTCAGAAATAGCATGGTCTGGCCTTTTACTAGCTTAGCTCACTTATCACCTAAAGATGTTTAAAAGGAAATACATTTAGGTTTAGATATGAGTAGGCTTAGATCACATCAACTGTTCCCCTGAAAAATGCTGTCACTCATGGTCACTTTTATTTGAGAGTAAGAAAGTCTTTGTACTGTTCAATTAATTTTTTTACCAATTTTCTTGGATAAATTCAAATATAAACAGGCTTAATTACATTGTTTATTCCTAGATGAGACATTTTGAGATGAGAGGAGATTTAATATACTTGAGTTGTACATTGAAATAGCAAATGTAATTAACTCATTTTAATTTCTCTGAATATTCCCATATAGAGGCACCCAAATTGTAAGAACATAGTTTGAAATTATATTTTCTCTCTTGGCAGAAACGTTTTAAAAGGCTGCAGCAGTTTCTTGCCACAATTGCAGTTTACCACTCCTTTGGTTACACAAGTAGAATTGTTAGGAAGGTTATGTTTTCAGCTGGATCATAGCACTGTTTTGGCTGATAAGAAGAAGTTTTAAAAAGTGATAATATGTACCTTTTAAATTTAATTTAATAATTTTTATCATCATATTTGTACCACAGGTTTGCTGGCATATCCACCAGTGCAGCTAAGAAAATGGGGAACTTACAGATATGGGTGGGGCAAATCAAGAGCCATTTGAACAGGCTTTTTGGCAGGAGAAGAAAGTGTCTGGTGACCTTAAGGTAGATGTTGAGCAAAACTAGCTCAAAGACTTTATAGTTACAAGGGACTGTACAGTTGTCCTTCTCACATAGCAGGACAGCTTTCCCACGTGTTCTAAATATTCTCAATCCAGAAAATATCAGCCTGGAATGTGGTACACCAATTGATGACCTTGGGGATTTACATAGAGCAGTTCTGCTTTCATGTACTCCCTGCAGGTTTTTTCCCCTTTCTTTGTGACTTTTCAGTGGGATAATTTCTCTAACTTCTTGTTTATCTGTAACAGCACAAGTTCTGGCACAAGAGACATGCCAAGAGCATGTAGCCAGGAGAAGTTAATTT
Source organism: Climacteris rufus (assembly GCA_013398175.1). Taxonomy (NCBI): domain Eukaryota; kingdom Metazoa; phylum Chordata; class Aves; order Passeriformes; family Climacteridae; genus Climacteris; species Climacteris rufus. The sequence continues at coordinate 271,907 of VZRZ01008648.1, forward strand.
TTCAATCTTAGCCCTCAGGCCAAAACCTGTTGAAAAAACAGCCTTAGAAAGACTTGCACTGAGCTGTAACCCAAATGTCCTCATCCTCCAGGTCTGTGCACAAAAGTCTGGGATGGGCAGTGAAAGCTGCACTTATCAGTGGCCATGGTGATGCCTTCATCAAAAGCCCCAGAACCACAGATGCTTTACCAAAATTGCCTCTTAAAGGATGGTCCTTTTCTTTTTTTCTCTCAATTTCATTTTATGTATTATTAAACACCGAAGGACTGAGTGTACAAAATGCTTCTTTAACATAGTATTCAGCTTGTAATTGTTGCCATTCAACGTCCTTTCAAAGCAGAAAATATTCATTCATGAATAATTACAAAACTTTGAACACTAAGAAATGCATTTTCAAAGGAACAGCATCTTTTGAATGAAGTTTACAGGAAAAGATAAAACATTTGAAAACCATGAACAGGATTTCTTCCCAGGCTAAACAGCCAAATGGGCTTAACTCCACTGTTTATGATATGCACAGTAGTATCTGGAATGATAGTACCCAATATCTCCCCTTCCAAACCTGCCATGTTTAAAGGAGAACACAATACTTTTTTTCTTGATTCTTTGCTTTTACTTTGTTGAATAATCTCTAAAAAAATCTTTGTTATGTAAAATCTGAATTTATATTTTAAATCTAATTGAATATATACTAAATAATATGACAGTGAGTGATTGTTCTTAAGCTGCTTTTATAGATTTTGATTGTTCTTTTGCACAGTGTTAAATTGCTGCTTACTATAGCATGAGAGCGTATTTGTCTTGGTGATGTATCCCTGGGAGATAACAGGGTCCTTCCTTTCATTCAAATTATGTAATGTTTTGAACTTGCAGAAGAAACACCTGGGAATGAGCAATACCTCAGAGCAGACCATCCAGAACAGTTTTGGCTCTCAGTCAGATACAGTGCAATACCTTGTGCAATAGCAAAGTATATAATTTCTTCATTCATTTTACATGTGCCACTGAATACTGTAGAAATACACTGCTAGTGAGTGTATCACAGATTTACTGAATGTCTAATAATTGGAATGGTGTTCTTCAGTTCCTGAATTGATGTGATACAAATATATAAGTAATGCAAATACCATCAGTACAAAGAGTTCTCTAAAATTATTAAAATTTCTTTTATCCCTACAAATAGAGAATGTTTTATTAAGTGAAAGGAGAGAAGGGCACTACATTTATAAATATATGGTGCATATAATTTTACTTGAATGAATTAAATGGTGTATAAATAATTCTTTAATATATGACTCCATTAACTACAGAACTCTATCCACTCATAAAGAAGGATATTTACATGAAGTCTTTTGACACAATTTAATTATACAGTCATCACTGTAGCGAAGAGTTATTTTTCTCCTGTCTATTTTAGTGATACTTTAAAAGAGAAGAAAATAATAGTTTGAAATGAACTGTTAAAATGATCAGCTTACATACTAAAAGTACTTTCAGGAGAAAAAAAGTATAATTTATGATATCTAAATGTTAGAAGTAAAAACTTGAGAAGAAAATAACTTAAAAGAAGGACTCTTGAGAATACAGAGGTGTTGGAAACTGTAGTGAGAAGCTCAACAATGCATTAAAGTAGTAACTGTAATAGTAGATTCCAAAATCATTATATAGTTAAATGATGCTGATATTGAACAATGTCTTTTTCACAGCAAATATCAATAAAGAGCTTCTCCATAAATGAGCATGAAAGGAAGTCTCTGAGCATCATAAGCTGTAGTCAAAATCCTTTACAGCGCATGGCATTGCAGAGATAAGACGTCAGTATTTGAAGTAGTTAAAAACAAACTTCTGTGATATTATATAAAGGATGTACATCCTTATAACTAAAGACTGTATCCTCACAAGTCTCTACAAGACTGTCTTGTACACATAAACATTTTTAAGGGTTCCCATTGTATGAAGTCTTCACTCTGGAATTTCCAGATTAAGCTACTTGATAGTGTCAGCCTAAAATTTCTTTTCTTTCAGCTTCTTCTGTGGGCTCATGTATTATTTTATGAACAAATGTCTGAAGTTTCAAACACATTCTTAGGAAATACTTCCCTCATTACTTAAAAAGATAAAATTAGGATTCTTAAAAACTATAGATCCAAGATTCCCTGCTGGGTTGTGTGGAGTGCTCCAGCTGAGATAATACAGTAGTCTGTTACTCAAAGGGAGATACTTGCCAGTGTTTGACCTAGAACCAATCAATTCAATATAATTCTGAACATATCTGCATTTCAGGATAAAATACCAGATCCTAAAATATGTGTATATGTTGCAAGTTTAACAGAAAAGCAATTTCTTCTTATGGTGTATATGGTCTTCAAGAATTGAGTACTGTTGTGCTGACACAGCTGATTGTTATACAATTGCAATTCAAAATGCTCTTCAGATCCAGTCATGACGATTTTACTTCTATTTTTTTGCTGTACATACAGCACAATTATAATCATTCTGGCACACAGTTGTTTGTATCCATGCCTCCCTGAATTGTTTTTAAAAAATTATCTCTTTTATAATAAATTAAGAAAGTCAGTCAAATTCCAGCATGCTGTGAGTCCAAGTGGCCTAGGTTTATTTCAGTGCAAGCCATTAACGTTCAGCGTGTCCTGTACTGAGTCATGCATGATCAGCAATGGAAGGACATACAGAAACTGCCTGAACTTGAGCAGTCAAGATACAGGTCAGGACACTCACAGGTCAGTTCTCTTCTGCTTGGCTTGCTTTCTCAAAAAGAACAAAGACTCAATGCAGATCTGTGGAGCATTACTCTTGCTGATCACAGAGTTTCTAATGTCAAGAAGCACCTGTTTATTTTCCTGATTAGCAAACAGGACACATCCTTGTGGGAGTCAGTTATGGTTTGAGATGCATTATGGAGTTTATGTCTAGAATATAGGAAGCAAGTTACATTTTTAGAGTAGGTGTCTCAAAAGAACAAAATCATTTAGGAACCCAGGGTATCCATTCTCCCCATGACCCCTTCCTTCTGCTTGTTATCCTCAGTGAGCCCAGTAGACTTTTATTTAGATTGTAACCTTTTGAGCACAGAACCAGTCTTTTCCTTTCTGGCTATGTATGTATGCATACAATGTGTGTGCTTATAATCTAGCACTGGAGAGTCCTGGACTATGGTCTACATAAAATCAAAGTATAGATAGTAAATAATGATGCGTAGTGTTAACTGTGGTTATCTGTCATCACTGCTGCTGTGTCCTTTTGTCTCCAAATTGCTGAAGACAATTGCCATTTGGTGGCCAGATTCCTAATTAGTTCTGAGCATGTAACATTTTATGTCAAATGCTTTAAATATTTTAATAGCTAGCCTTGATATAAATAAATAAAACAAATGTATGTAAAAATACTGGTTTTTACATACCTTTTCTGTGTCCAGTCTCTGTACATACCTTCCCACTTTTTTTTTATTCTTTCTATCTTTGGGGCATTTTCTCTCTGCAACTCTAACAAATAAAATTGTTTGCTGTCATAGTCTTCCTTTCTTAGTTTTAAAAAGGAGTCTGCAAAAATATGTATCTCTAGTATCTTGGTTGGAGCTAATTCAGAATCTTAAAATTACTCTTTTTTGTCTTTCTGCTTTGACCTTTTTAGTGCTCTAATGAAGGGATGGAGTTCCAGACCAGGAAGGCAGCTGTGTTGCCCATTTTGCACTGAAAAATAGCTAGCTCCTCTCTGTTAGACAGTCTCAAAGACGAGATTTTGTAAACATAGCTATGTTGTTGTAAAAATTATCTTTTTACATTCCTTTCCCATGGACACAAATCCTTTTGACGGACACTTCTTTTAACCACTGGAGTTAAAGACGGAAGTGTTAACTTTCTCCAATGATCTGTGATTTCTAAAAGTGTATATAAGAATTAAATGAAGGTGGGTTCGCCCCCTTCCGCCCTTTGCTCTGAACACGAGAACACAGCTCGGACTCCGGCTCTCATTATTTCTGCGTCTTCGGCTGATAAGCCGGGATAAGCGGCTAATAACAGGCATCCCGGTAATACGGCTGGATGATCTGGTTTGACTGTGTAGGGCTATCAGAGTTGGCCATTGTTTCTCAAAAAGAGTTTTGACATCTTCATGTACAATATTTCCCCAGCCCGGGAGATATCCAAAAACCATCTGGACATGGTCCCGGGCAGCAGGTTCTGAGTGACCCTGCTCGAGCAGGAAGGTTGGAACAAATGACATTTGCAGGTCCCTTCCAACCTCAACCCTTCTGTTTCTGTGAACATCTAATTGCATGTCTCATCTGTCCTATTCAGGACTGACTTCACTTCTGAAAGGGTGGATATTGTCTCAGAAGACCTGTACTGGATTCTGCTCATGAATGTGTCCCTTCTTGCTAATGTCTCAATGTATCCTCCTCCAGAACAATTCAGAGTTCCCAGGTCTCAATTCATGTGTAGAGTTCGTGTCAGAGAATCTATATGCAATGTATGTTAACCTGTCCTTTCTGTGGCTCTTACCTAAACCCTTAGTTCAAATCTAGTCATGCATTCTCATACCCATTCCACAATATCTGAGGTTTGATCACTGAATCCAAGTTCATCTGGATTCTGTGAAAATCTAGCTTTTTTGAGAGAGAAAGAGTCAGTGTTAGGCTACCTTATCATTTGAACATGGCCTCCAGCTATAATGGAGAACTCTAGAGACAATGCTTTTAGATTTTGAACTTTACAAAATTCATACTCTAAATATTGCAATATGACAGTGTTTCCATATAGCTTTGCGTGGTCATTAGTGTGCACAGTGAATAAATTGTATTCCATACTACCTTACAGTTGAGATGGTCATCAGTAACAGTGCTTGGAATGCTTTCATTTTAATGTTGCATTAGAGACTAACTTGAAAATACTAGACTTAAATTATCTTTCTGCTTCTTCTCAAAGCCGTACGAGGGGCTAAGACTTCAAGACCTGCGAAGGCTTAAGGACATGCTGATCGTGGAGTCTGCTGACATGCTGCAAGCCCCGCTCTTCACTGCAGAAGCTCTGCTTCGGGCACATGGTAATCCCAGAGCTGACAGTCTAGAGAAACTGTTTGCAGCAAATTCAAAACCGCAGTTGTGCGCTTGCGTTTTATTTCCAAGGAAAAGAGAAGTAATGGTTAATCAAATAGCAGGAAACAGACCACACAGAAAGAGGTGCAGCTGCAGTATGTCAAAAAGCATTCAGGCAGACAGGGAAGCTGATAGGAGAGTGATTCGAACTAGGAATTATAAAGGAAGACATTTTAACTTTAGCAGTGTGGAAAAACAGAACTGCCCTATTTTGGTGAGAGGTACAGGACTAAAATTTCCATGGTTTTATATGTCAAAAAAGTCAAATTCATTAAACCTATTTTTGTCAGACCATTGGTTTTCTGCCACTATATATTTAGGTATAAAACTGGATCAAATTTTTCAATTGCTTTTTTGTTGCAATAAAAGCAGTCTGACCATTGTAATAAATGGTTGGAAATTGCCTTGGGCTTGAAATTATATGAGTGTATGTCCTTTGAAGGATTTTTTATAGTTACTCTTTTGATACAGGGTATGCTTTTTCATGTGCATATCTGTAACTAGTTTAATTTCACTGAAATAAGTCTGTGCTCTTGTGTAAGTTAAACTGGGGTTGTGAGAAAGGGGATATACTGAATTCAGTGTATTTGCTCCAGACAAAAGTATCTCTGAAACTCAGAGTAAGCTTTAGGCTTTGATTCAGTGATTCAAAACTTATGCTTACTGAAGCATCTGCATTGTTACTTTATGCCAAAGGAACTACTCAGGCAGTTAATGGTTTGCGTGCTCATCACTGTGTTGCTGGATTAAGCTTTCATACCCTATTATTTTTGTGGCCTCCTTGTGAAAATCAGTGGGAGAGGGAAAAGTGAAATAGGAAGACATTATTTTCAACCCACAGCTTTTGGTATGCTTTCATGAGGAGTTGTGGTACCTGAAACTCATCTCTTTTACATTATTTTCCTTATCTGGTATTTGTGTTCCTTTTCACATTGACTTAAGTCAAGGTGAACTTACCAGTTTGATGATATTTAAGGTACAGTCCTTGCATATAGTTTTTGTTAATGTTGATTCTTTGTTTAATTCTTAGATTGATTTTATAATATGTGCAATATTTGAATGCTATGTTGTATTCCCAGCATATTCTCATTGGGGCTAAAAATTACAAATGCTTGACTGAGTAGGCTTTGTAACCTGTGCAGACACTTTGAAGAGTAAAATTATGGCAATACTGTTCAAACTCTCAGCTCAGTCTGCAATTAGTCAAAAATCAGTGAGGTTGATGTAAATTCTGGAGAAATGTCTGCCAACATCTAGCAAGCAGGAACTGAAAGTTGAGAAGACATCAGTCTGTGTTGGAAAGGTCATTCTACTGATGTTGCCTTAGTGATGTAGTGGTAACTTAATGCAATTGGCCAGTGCACAGAAAGAAGCACAGACAATTAGCAAGTCATGGATAGTCAACTATTTTGCCTGTAGCTGTATTGGTTCAGCTTAGTAAAGGGAGTAACTCAGGTATTTACAGAGGTTTAGACAATTGAGAATCATCAAATGACAAATTGTATTTTTTTTTCATTAAATCTTGAAATTCACGAAAGAATAATGTGAAATCTTGACTTAACTCACAAAATGTATGAAAAGCATGTTTTAAATTCTTGGAAAGATAATTCTTATATATTAAGTTTAATACTTTACAGACATATTTTATTCAGCAGACTTTGCTTTCTTTTGTCATACAACTATATCAATTTATTTAGTATACCACAGGCTTTAAGAGTTAAGAGTGTATTTTTCTTTCTTTAATTGAGAGTATGTAGAATTAGAGCCAAGATTAAAAAATGTTATTGTGGCAGTCATGAAAAAAGATAACTTTACAGTCTTTCTACCAGCGTTTTTTCAACATTGTCTCTGTTTGTCTTCTAGTTCATTATACAGCAGTTGATTTCAGGATAAAAGAGAGGCAATTCAATGAGTATAACTTCCTTGTATTTTCCTAAAACTCTTAAGTTAGTAAAGAGAACACAGTGGATCCTTTTAGTAACATGTCTTAACTCCTGCTAATTTTAAAGATGCACTGCAACATAGAAGGTCAAGAAAATTTCTAGCAAATTTTATCTGTGTCTTTGACATCAGTCATCCCCCCCTCTGAAATGTTATAAACTCAGGGTAGTACCAAAAATGCTGATAAAATTTGTAACTTTTAAAGTGTAAATGTGTTCAGGGTCTGTGTCTTTAAACAAATGAAATTAAAGTAACCTGAGATATGTTTTAGCTTCGATAAGTTAGGACCTGACCAATAAATCATCTCCAGCTCAAAGAATTTTCTTTTCACATTAGGAGAGAGCAGATTTTAGTATGACAGCAATCATTATTTGACGGGGGCAATACTTTTACTGAGTTCAGTGCTTAGAACATGTATCTTTTTTTCCCCAGCACTAATACAGTACAGGAATACTAATTATCTTTTCCTTATAGAATATAGAATTCAATAAAAGTAAAATATATTTTGGTTAATAACACTGACATTTCCTTGGGAGTACCCAGCACTTAAAAAATCTCAAAACCTTAAAATATTTATTTAAAATGATAGGAAAAGATTAGGAAATTTCTCTTTCTTTATGAAATTCAAGTTTGTCTGGTCTATGCATAGTGTTGATGGGTTTAGATTCAAATCTGTATAGGAAATTGATAGATTTATATTTAAATGAGAACTTTTAAGTATTTTTGATAGAAAAAACTATTCTTAAGATACCTTTAGTATTAATCTTAGGAATCAGAAACAATGCATTTCAAACGCTTGTGAAGAATGATTTTTATTTAGTTTTAAGATATTAATACATTTTGTTTCACAAGTTCTTTTTTGTATATAAATGGGCAATGTTAATTATGAATACAAGTAAAGCATTCAATAATATAATAAGAATATATGAAGTTTTCTTTGCTGTCAGGTGGCATTTTTTCTATTTTTTTTTCCCAGAAGCACATCACTTATATGCATATATATATATAAAGGCTGGAAACTCATTAGGTCACAAATCTTTTGTAATCCAGCTGGATCTTAGTCTTCTTCCATTATTTCATGGCTTCATTTTTTTTTTAGATCACAACAGATAAAAGTTAATCCATATTGAACAATTGCTTTTTTCATAGAAAGGAAAAATACTGAAAATTCTGTGGTGTGAGGGCTGGTATATTTTCATCTGTCTGTGAAAGTCAGTTCTGGTTTCTGAGTGAGTCTCCTAGCTACTACAATTGCTGTAAATAAATAACAGAAATAATTTTAAGACTGATATTACAGGGAAAGGAGATGCTTGTGATGCAATTATTTACAAAAATACATTGCATTGTGTATTATCTTGGAATGCGTTCTCTAACATGTAGTCTCTAAAGTTCCATTCAATCACACATTATTACACTTATTAATTCGTAATATTTGTTGTTTAGCGTTTATATATTCTTTTGAGGGTGCAGTCACAAACTATATTTTAAACATTGTCAGGTGCATCATTTCCTGTATGTGTGTGTTTCCTGCAGACTGGGACAGGGAGAAGTTGCTGGAAGCGTGGATGTGTAACCCCGAGAATTGCTGCCAGCGCTCGGGGGTGCAGATGCCAACGCCCCCCCCGAGCGGCTACAACGCGTGGGACACGCTCCCCTCCCCGCGGACGCCGCGCACCACGCGCTCTTCCGTCACGTCCCCTGATGAGATCAGCCCCTCACCAGGAGACATGGAGACAGCTGTGGTAAGTTTATAAATAGATCTTAAACCAGCAGGGCAAAAGAGCTCATTTCCAAACATAGTGCACCTGTGTAGACAGGGAAGCTGTCAAAAATACCTTTGTAAAGTGTTTCTCTTTCCAAAAGTGGTGAACAGAGAAGTTGACACCTTAAATATTCTATATGATAAAACAGTTGAGCATCTAACTAAAACAAACCATTCTCTTTTCTCACTTGGCTGTCACTCACAAACTCATTTTAGACAGCTACAGTCACATCAGTGCATTTGGCTCTTTGAACTTCTCATCTCATCCTTATGAAGATGTTCGCTTCCATTGTATCCATTTCCCCAAGTGTACTCAGTTCTGTGAACCCTGCCTTTTGAAAATTTCTTCTTTGGAAAACAAAATTCTCTTTGTCTGCATTTTGAAATGCCAGCCCACTAGTGTACTGTAAGCTTATAATTACTTTTACTATGTGTGGGCTGCTTCAAGCAGTTTACAAAGCTATTGCAAATTTGAAATATGAAAGCGCCTTTCATTAAAATCAGTGTGGCTCTTTTGGAAGACAGAGTTCTCTTTTTAATAATCCACAGCTGCAGCGTTATAAAACTTTTGCTCCATGACCTAAGCATTTTTCTGGAATATTACACTCAGTCTTGCAAATGGATCATCCCTAGATCTCATATTAAAATTAAGATTTTGCATTCCTGCATAGAAATATTTTATTTTTTAAATTTTAAAATGCTGAAAAAGAAGATATATTGAAGACATATTGTTACTGTACATGTATTTACATTAGCAGTTAAATATTGTCCGTGAATATTTCCTAATTAAAATGTTTAACAGAAGGTTATATGTCTTCAGTTTCACATTGTGTTTTGTATTTCATTGATGGTCCAAAAGGCAGGAATGCAGGTTTGGATAATGATTGCCATTCTAGATCTAGTATGTCTAAATCCAGAATTACACATTCAGTATTCCTGTTTGTTTAACGATATTATCTAAACTATCAAATCTATCAAAACTATTTTCAAAATGTTGTTGATGAAATAGTACTTATTTCTTTGAAGTCTCTCGTTTTGCCAGGCAAATGAAAACTGAAAGGAATAGATAAAATAAAACTGTAAGATATAAAGCTCCTTTACATGTTTTGCATTTGCATCCTGTCCTATAAACAGTTCTAGTAAATGTTTGTACTTGATGTTTTGAACTCACAGCTTCATGAAATTCCTTATTTTAAAGATACATTTTAAACAAAATTTACTGCTCATTTAAATTTAATAGAGAATATTTTTAATGCATTTTCAACTTTTAAAATATTTTATTTTGACAAGACAGTAAGGTGAAATGACTGAAGCAACAATATATATCTTCACTGAGTTTTACACTTTAAAGGCTAACGTTTTTTGGTTTCATTTTGTTTTGGCTGTAATACAAGTGATTTTAAAGTGGCATACCACAGGCTAACTTTCTGAAAATGTCCTGTGTGTGTATAATGTCTAATGTATTGAAAGTTGAAGTATATTTTCATAGTGTCTTTGTTTCAATGAAAAGAAAAAATATTTTGTATTTCTTGAAGAACTGCAATATTTATTTCCACATATAACCACAAGCAGTGAGTAGTTTCATCCCTATTCTTTAAATATTTCAGAGTAAAGGTCTCAATATTGAATGTTATTTTTTCTTTAGTACTTACTTGTATGAAATTCAGCAATCATATCTTCTGCTGGAATATTTGTAGCATAACTTATACTTCATTTTGATTGAAAACCTCAAAGTGTTTTTTAAAAAGTAGTATTTATGTAGGTTATTATTTAAAATATTTGATGCTGCACACCCAAACTGTTCCACCTTGTTTTGGACCTGATTTTGTGAGATGCTAAACATTTCCTGTAGCCTCCATCATCTCCATAGTCACTTCTGGCTGTCTGTGAAGCTGATGGAAAATGCATCTCCCTTTTGTACCTATAACTTTAACTCTGAGATCCCAGCACTCTGCAGGGTGAAGCACTTCCTGAGCTCAAGGACACTACAAAAGGCAGCCCAAAATACTTTCTTTGGGTAAGGAGGTATAGAAACAGAAATACCCAATCTTTCCTATTTCTATAGATTAAATAACTGAGTTTTTTCTGGATGCAGTTAGTTTCTCCCCTTCTGAGCACTTTCAAAGTTTCACTGAGATTTTCCAACATAACTTGTTCTGCTAACAATACAAAAAGCTTTAGAGTATTTCTTAATCAGAAGCATTTTTTTCATCTACAGTGTGACATTTGTATGTGTAATATTTCTGTGTTTGAAGACCCAGTGGATATGCCTTGTGGACACGACTTCTGCAGAGCATGCTGGGAGGCGTGAGTATCTGTACTTTTGTATCATTTGAGAAACTTTCCTACCTGCCATTTTGAAGAGGAAAGGTCAGAGACCATAAACAGCTAATGTTAAAGTACTGTTTGGCTTTCAAAGAGTTCCTGGTTTGAACCTATCAGATATTTTAGTTGTAACTCAAACAACTGTCACCAACTGGTTTAGGCTTATGTAATGTTTGCTTTGGTCCTGATTCAGCAAAACTCTTAAGCAAATGTTTTAAGCTTGTGTGTAAATAGATAAGCCTGCTCTTGGTTTCTTCAGTGTGTGTGTCGTGTTGGCAGCATTGGGGTTTACACTTTCTAAATTAAGCACATGCTTAATTCCATCTCTGAGTTTAACACACTAAACTTAGGCATTGTGACTCCATTTCCAATCAGAAAAGCAATTAAAATGCTTTCTTGTGCTGAGGGTTAATAACTGAGGGGTAGATTTCACTTGTAAGTTCTATTAGTCTAATGCTCATTACTGCATAGGTCAGTATAGGCATGCTAGTAAAAAACTCAGACATGGATAATTATGGTAATATAAATATTGATCTTATTTCCCAGGAATAATTAAATCTGTATGCAGTGCCTTTGAATTCATCTGTCCCCCCATTCAGGAGATTGTACTACTTGAACTCTATTCCTGTAGTGTCTTGTTACAGCATTATTTCAGTACAGCTGTTCCCACTGCACACCAGCCCCATTTGTATGAACCCATTGGCCTGGTGTTCAGGAAGAATTCTTTCTTTTGCACATGAGCTTTTCAAAGGCAGTTCTTTTCAGCAGGAAGAACATTGGCAGTTGTGCTTGTCTTGCCTTGCAAATCGCTGTGCGGGGCGAAGGAGTTACCAAGAGATCGCTGGCTTGACGTGGCACTTCTAATTTGGCTGCTGGACTGGGTGTACTGGGGTTTGTGCAGAACACAGGGTCCAGCACAGAGCCACAGGCTCAGAGCCACAGCTCCATGGCAGTTTGTGGTGGCACATCCAGGGTGGAATTCAGCTTTCTGAGCCAGTCATTTCTAGGTACTCGGAGCATAGCCAGGACTGGGTTATCCTATTCTAAGATATGAACCTGAGATGGGATGAATTGACAGGTCTCTCTACCTTAACTATTAAAAATCTCAGGTGATTACCTTAGAATAACTGCCTCTCCTTTAGATGATTAAAATTAGATGAGTATCATCCTTCATGTCAGATTAAAAAGTCTATTACAGCTTTGAAACTAAACAACACTGCAAACTGTTGAAGTCCAGCTTTCAGCAGGAGCTTGTTCTGTCTTGCATTCTGGTGGTCAGGGACCAAAAAAGTCACTATTTAGAGATTTGTGTCCAACAGCAAACCTGGTTTTATTAGCACAGTTGTAGAAATTAATTGTGTATTAAATTAATTATTTCCTAGATGAGTTACATGTTCTGTTTCTGATTTAAGGTAGAAGTAATGCTCAGTTGAATTAAACATTGCAGAGCTGTCTGATAAATGGCAAAGATGGAAACCACAAACACATAGGGCTAAATATTTCTGATGATGCTCACATTTGAACCATGACAATGTTCTTTTTTTTTCTAATTATACTGTTTATCAAATTTGTAGCTCTGTTGAGCAGAAAGGGATAGTTCTTATTCTCTGTTTGAAAAATTATCATTGTGAATACCTGTGAACATAGTGTAAAGTACTCAACAGACTTTTAACTTTTACTTTTTTTCACAAATACTGACTGAAAAAATTCTGGCAGATTTTTGAATCTGAAAATTCAGGAGGGTGAAGCTCACAACATTTTTTGCCCAGCATATGATTGTTTCCAGCTTGTGCCTGTAGACATCATAGAAAGTGTGGTTTCCAAGGAGATGGACAAGAGATACCTTCAATTTGACATTAAGGTAAATTATCAATCTGTTCTTGTACTCCTGAACTCTATTCATTTTATAAAAAATAACTTACAGCTTCTGTGTGAAATGCTGCAATATATTTGTGACTTTCCAAGTAGAAATTCATAAACAAACATATACAAATATGTATTGGCTGTTATATAGCATAATATCAATATTTGCTATACCACTGAGAAAAAAAGAAAGAACATTATGTGTATTCCTCAAGCAGAAATGACATTATTTCCATAATATGTTACCTAATGCAGTATTAATAAAATCATTTGATCAAACTAATTTTCATAACAGGTGATATGAAGGTTTTAATCAGGTTTTAATTTGCTTGTGTTTGCAATCTGAAATTTTAAAAGTTTTCAGATTATTTTTACTGCATTCAGAAATAGTACCTCTTTCCTTTTAAAAAATTTATTAGTACAAGTGATTTACAACTGATTTTTTTTCCATCTGATGCTTGATATGATTATTGTCTATGGGAAGAGGAGTAGGAAAAGCTTGATTTGGTTTTCCTGGCTTTTTTTAATGTATTTATTTTCATCATTGCAACTTGTTTTTAAAAGCAATCTTTTAATTCAGCTTTTTTCTTTTATACCAGTGTAGTAATGAGCTAGTCTTTGAGTAATGTGCTACTTTGTCAGTGGTGGCAGGGCAGAAGAAAGTAGATAGATATTTTTTCATTGACAGTACAGTACTTTCTCTGTGACAAGTCTCTTTAATACACAGTAACACTCTTACACAGTAGGATACAAATTAAATTACTACATATGATTCATCTTTTGCATCTTTTATTTCAAGTGACTGGTGATCAGCATTGCTTTGAAGCAAAGTAGTGGAAGTTCCTTTTTTTTCCTCATTTATTAGATACAGGTTTTACAAAAGAAGATCTGATACATGAACCAAAAAAAAGGGAAATAAATTCCTGAGTCAGTCTAGTTCTGATTTCTGGTATATTGTGGGATTTTTGTTTAATCAGTAAGGTTTTAATTCTTTCCAACTGCAAGAGTCAGTTATGTTAATGAACTGTTAATGAGTCAGTGTATTGCCACTGCAAATATAGTAGAAGTTTATTGTAAGCCACATCACAAAGGAATTAGCTTGCACAGATTGAACATTTTATTTGGAATGTAAGTAATTTCATTCTTAGTGTAAGTCTGAAGTACTGTTGTTACTAAAAAAAAAAAAAAAAGAAATTAAATTATTCCCTTTCTATAGCTATTTTTAAAAGCCTATCCTTGTAGCCACAAGATTGTCCTTATGCTTTTTGGCTTTGTTCCTTCAAAGGAAGATTATGTATACAGATTGTTTTATAGCAAGGATAAAATCTGGTCTTATGTGGTAAAATATTTTCCTTTTTTTCTTTTTTTTTTCCCCCACAGGCCTTTGTTGAAAATAATCCTGCTATTAAGTGGTGTCCTATACCAGGCTGTGAAAGAGCAGTAAGGCTAACAAGACAAGGATCAAATTCAACAGGATCAGATACACTTAGCTTCCCTATGCTAAAAGCCCCTGCAGTAGATTGTGGGAAGGGACATCTTTTCTGCTGGTTAGTACTGGAAACTTGCCTACATCTACATAAACTCTCAGTCACTGCTATTCCAGGGACTAATGAAAAAGTCCCACTTGGCACCAAGAGTGCAACAGAAATCAGTTTGGAATGGTGCATGACTGTAGTGTCCTCTATTCATGCACTAATTAACCTCATGTGCACAAACATTTTAGTATTTTGGGGCACAGTAAAGGTTTATAATACAATACTGATTATTGGCTCTGTTAGATGCAAAACAACAGCATGGAGTGTTGGGATGTTCTGATTTGAGGGAACAGAGGAGAAGTGTGATATTGCAACAGGGATTTTTGTGTCTGGATGGTTGTGGAATTGAACCATGTCACATGCTCAATTGTAGTATAGAAACCTGTTTAGCTCTTTCTGAATTTTGGTAGAATCACATCAAAGAAGCTGGAGTTTAAACAGGGCCATGAAGGACCATTTCCTTCATACATAGCTACTCTGTTTGCAGATCACTCCACTCTTTGTTTCACTTTGGGTTCAGCACCTTTTCTTTCTGTTATCTTATACAAGCAAAAAAATTCTCTGAATCTATTGAGCAACTTCTTTTTTTTTCTTTTTAATATAGGAGTAGGAATGTACCTGTTCAATACAGATTTCCCTAGAATTTACTCATTTTTCATTACCCACCACTAATAGCATCTTCAACAAAATGTAAACTATTGTGGCAAACACGAAATTCTTTTCCCTTTCAGAAAAAGCATTCTGAGCTATTTAAATGTACACATTAAAACTGTGCACAAATCCTACATCAGTTTATTTTCAGATGCATTCAACATATTAGAACACTTCATGCAGTTTCAGAAGCACAAGGAATTGTAGTGAGCAGACGCTTCTGGAAAATATTCTTAGCAGGCACTGCACACTTAGTTTTGTATCATCAGTCCTCACAGCTTTCATCCTAGATGTGGACAAGGGGCAGGGTATCATTCAGCAGAAGCAACAGCTCTTCAGGTGCACTTGGGAAGCCAGTTATAAATTGCAGCAGTGTTTTGCTGTTTTGATTCAAAATTCATTATACAGTAAAAACATTATCATGAGCGGAAAAAAATCCAGGACTACATTCTTCTTGGGTGATGTTTTTAGCCCTTCCATGAATTTAACTTGTTGTGTTGAAGCTTGCCACAATTTTAATAAATATGTACTGTGCCTTCAGATAAATCATCCTGCTGACTATTGAGCAGGGTGTCTGGGGAGGCTCATGCTGTTAATCAGCACAGCTGCTTGGTGTTAGTTCCCTTCATTCACTGCTGTCAGGGAGTCTATCCAAAATAAAACTTCCATTAAAACTTTCATGAATGATAGGCTCAATGCTCATATTCTAGCAAAATGACATTCCAGCATAAAAGTCTTTGTTTTGGGGTGGGCTGAGGAAGGAGCTTCTTCCTGAGAAGTTGTTCTTGAACACTGTTGTGACTACCATATAGATAGAGATAAAAATTTAGATATAGATATGACTGCACTTCATTAAAAATCCACAAATTTACAAATTTGAAAACATCAAAGACAGAACTCCCTCTTCTCACCTCCCATAAAAGACTGACGAAGCAATCGACTTTTAACTTAAAACTGAGCTTGTCAGAGTTAAATCTTTGCTAGTTTCAGTCCTTTCTGGTAACAAATACTATGTGAGAGGGTCTTGGCTCTCTTGAAGTCATTGATTTAAGTGTCCTACTGTCCCACAGAAGTGAAAGGTGTCAGCTTTCAAGCAAGGCTGAAATTGCCATATTACAGACCAGTTATTCATTCCAGTACAATCTTTCCCTAAGATCTGAAGTCCAAACCAGAGATCCATGTGTGCTGGATTCAAGCTTTTTTGTTAGCAGACTAGCTAAGGGGGGGAAAAAAAAAAGTTCAAAACTGTTCCCATAACCTTTTCTTTGTTCCTGAATTCCTGCTTAAGATGTGGACAAGAGGAATCAGAAGAGTATTGATGTAGCTTCTGAGTCTGCACTGCTGTTCACCATTGGATCTGCAGAAAACTTGTGTATGCTCTGATGCAGCTGGTGCCCCATCTGAAATTATTTTGTTTGGTATGGCAGATGTCTGAGGCTATTTGCTGCCATTCCAGTAGAAAAAAAGGAGTCATTACAAATCCGAAGTGCCTATTGACACATCCACACTGAAATACCATCTGGAAGCCACATATCTGCCAGTGTGTAGTAGTGATTGCCATCCTTAAACCCAGTAGTAACTTCAGGAGAAGCTCAAGAGACTCATTACTCCACTGTGTCCATGTAAATAAGTTCAAGCCCACAATTAAGAGACTCTGGTGGAAAGAGTAAATATCCATAAATACTTAATGCTGGCATTGAAGGCCTTCGATCTTGTTCTAGATTAAAAGCTTGAATCTAGTTAAAGGTTGATGATTACAATTGAACAGGTGCAAGTAATTCTACATAAAATGCATTTCAGCTATAGCAAACCACCTACTTTTGGATAAACTCTGTAGTCTGGTTTACCAATTTCACAGAAACTATATTAGCACTTTTGTGGCACTAAAATAGTACCCAGGTATAAGAACAAACTGCTAGCCAACTGACTTATTTCAGATTGTAATTTTAAGAAGATTCTTTCCTTTCCTGGCTCACTTAAATTCTTTATTAATAGTGATCATTTATCCTTGTCAGCAAGTAGTCTGAGAGTATTTAAAAATAATATTATTTGGGTGGCTTTTATCTTCCTGACTTAATTAAGGTTTGAACATGTCTTGGTACATTTCCTTTTTTTTTGGCTTGAACCAGTTGTAACTTTAGTTCTAAATCTCTCAGTTATAAGTAATGGTGTATACACCTTCTTTTTCAGGGAATGTCTTGGTGAAGCACATGAACCCTGTGACTGCCAAACGTGGAAGGACTGGCTACAGAAAATATCTGAAATGAAACCAGAAGAACGTAAGAGTTGTGCGGGGCCTACAGGGCAGGCGCGGGTGTTTTGCTGCTGTTTTGATCTTTTGAGCTTGGACAGATTTTATTTTTAAGATGCATTAAGTAAAAACTCATACATTTGTTGAAAAATAGGGTAAAGGGGGAAGAAAATGATACCCCTGAATGAGGGGCTGCTTCACAGTTTAACTGCAGCACTATGGTAGACTGTTCTTTCTGAAACATTCCACCCCATAAATACATGTGTGGTTCGGTCAGGGTGTACAAAACTCCTTTGCCTTCCTTTTAAAGCTTTATTTCATTAGTTAGCCAATTGATTCCTGAATATAACTTTCTTTTTCTTGTCCAGTTTTAATTCTTTTAGCCCAGTCTGCTCTTCTGTTTAAATAGCGTTCCATGTATATTTTTATGTGCTTTAAAACTAATTCAAGCCAACAGGTGATAACAATAGTAAGGGTGAGGGTGAACTGCAAGGGAATGGCTTAATGATAATTAACTTTTACTAGAAAAACTAATAAAGCTTGGGTTTGCACAGGACAGACATTTTCTTCATCAATATTAACAAAAAATTTAAAGATTAACAGTAATTTGAACATATACTAACTTCTCTCGGTTTCCACAGTTCAGAGCCTTTCCATAATATGTTACAAATATTTTGGGAAGCATAGAAAATTTTACAAAGAGGGAAAATACACCCTACTTTGTCAAACTATGCCTGTTTTTTCATATATGTATTTGCTCATTTATATAAATGTTGTATATACTGTATATAGATTTGTATAGAAATAGATGTGTGGAAATATATAGAAATAATACTTGTATTAATATTATATATAATATGTATAAATTAGAAAATGTAATAATAAAATATATATCGAGAAAAGCTTCAATATTTTGTCAAGAAACAGGAAAACATGCATCTTTCCTGATCTGATTTTCACAAAAGATTACACAAGCACAATTCCAACCCCTCTGTTTTTGCATGCTCCATATTCTCCTGTCACCCTCCAAAAGTTGTGGGAGTGAGCGAGGCCTATGAAGACGCTGCCAACTGCCTGTGGTTACTGACGAACTCCAAGCCTTGCGCCAACTGCAAGTCTCCAATTCAGAAGAATGAGGGCTGCAACCACATGCAGTGTGCTAAGGTAAGAAAGGCCTCTCATGTAATTTCTTGTGCAGCCATAAGTCAGGTTGATGCCTTATCCCTTACTACCTAAAAACAGAAGCCACACAAGATCAGGAGAGTAAAAAAGCAGTTATATTTGTGAAAGGCCCCCCCCCTACCCCCCAAATGGACGACGAGTCACAGGATTTCACACTTTTATAAATTTGGTACATTATTGGGGTTTAATCTTCCAATTACAGCTTCAGGTAATGAAGTCATTTACCCCCAGTTTCCTCCTCCCCATCCCACTTTTTTTTACATTTCTTGGGGCCTGAGTCAGTAAGGTGTCCTTGGATCCCAGGCCTGGAGAGGAATTGTTTTGTCTAACCAAAATGGGAAAACAGTAGCTAACACTCTATATATGTATTTTAGAGTTACACACTAAAGAATTGCAGGATTGCAAATGTATGAAAACTATAAAAGCTAAAATCCTAAGGCATCAAGGTTTGTATGGCCTGTATATATTTTAGAATCACGGAGGTCCAAAACCTCTGAAGTGTCATGCCTGATAGCTAATGGAACCTGTTGCAAGGAATAGATAATGAGCACATGGCAGGTTACATGTATTTAGAAAATGTTTAATATTTACTGAAATGTTTGGCTGACAGGTGTACATTGTAATGACTGAAATTTCATAAACACCTATGAATTATTAGCAATACAGTATGAAACTAAGAAACTCAAGGAAACAGAAATCATTGATGGTTTAGCCATCATTAATAAGGCAGAAGAGAAAGAACAGTTTTAATTGGCAGATGTAACATTTTAAGGAAGGGTAAGCTCTAATGAAGGTTTTGCCTTACTATGTTTTTCTTTTGCATTATTTCTCTAACATAGCAACAAAGAAGAGAAGTTTAGGTGGAAAACTGTAAACAAGAATTAATCAGTAGGAATGAAAAGACAGCAAAAAGTGATTCCAAGGGAAATTTATTGATGACAGCAGCCAGAAAATTAGTCATGAGTTTGCACTGCTACCAAAATAGAAAAAATATTTTCGCCATGAGTTCAGTATAATTTGAAAATGCTTTTTCTCTCAAATTAGTTAAAGGCAGCATATTTAGGAAACTGTTTCTTTATGTCAGAAATATCTTAGATAACTACAACTATTACCTTCTTGAGGAGCATCATTAAAAATGAGAAAGTAGCAAACACTTGACCTAGTTGGCCTACAATAGAAGGCTAGCAGATTTAGAAAGTAATTCTCCTTATTTTTCTGAAAATCTGCAGGTCTCTCTCCATTGCTATGCAGAACCCATTTTCCTTATATTATCACATATTCTCTCTCTTTATGTGATATGAATTGAAGATTGGGGCTTTTTTTGGTATCATTGGCAGCAGAGAACATTCTCATCCACTTTGATTTATGCCAAGTTTGCTGGTTTGGGGTTTTTTTGGTTTTTTGTCTTAAATGATTTTTAAAAGAGCTCATAAATCCATAGTACTAAAAACTGTATAAGGTATGTTTGTTGCAGCTGTTGCCACTGAGCTCATCTCAGTCAAACAAAGTGTGGCTTCAGGCTGGAGAAGACTCTGGCCATTAAACACTGTTGAATGAAGATAATTTAATTCAGTACCATTCTGAGGCACTGGCTGACAACCACAGTTCTCTTTTCTTCTTTCATGCTTTACCTTATAAACAGCTTGCAGTGTCCTTAAAACAGTCAGATTCTTTTTGTCATGGAAATCTCTGCAAACAGCAGCTGCCTCCCCTCAGCCTAGGGAGGAAGGAGAGGAAGGTGTCCTTGAGCTCATTGCATGGCTCAGACACGAGGAGTAGTGGTCACTCCCATGTCACTTCCTCTGCTGAAGTAGTGATCCATGATGGAGCTTCTGCCTTTTTTGCAGGGAGGTCTGCTCAAGTCTCCTGCATGATGGACTATGGCTCTTCTTAGCATCTAGTATGTACCTTGGTGTAGAGGTGGATATTCCTTACTCATAAAATCACATTTCTGTACTTAAGCAGGCATTTTCTTACTGTGTTACGAGCCCAGTTTCTAACAAGGCAAGGCTTAGGCAGTCCTGGTCTCTTACTCCACTACCTGTAGTTTTTTAACCTTCTGGGTACTTTGAACCAGATTTGAAGGAATGGGAGGGGGTTCATAGATAAAAAAACTGCTGCAAGTTTCATGAAACTTGGTAGATGTATTATGCAGAAACTTAATTTGTACTGCCACCAAGATAGAGGCTGAAATACCTACCCAGCTGTTATCTGCTCAACAATTACCTGTTCTGCTTGGCTCAGACTGTGGCCAGGCAGCAAATGGGATTTGTTAAGCACAGGTGGTGATGCTGCAAGACTCAGTGATCATAAGGACACATAAAACAGAACTCAGGGGTTAATCATAGAACCACAGAATATGCTGAGTTGGAAGGGACCCACCAGGATCATCAAGTCCAATTCCTGGCCCTGTGCAGGACACTCCAAAAGTCAAGAATATTGTCGAAATGCTTCTCGAACTCTGGCGGGTTTGGTGCTGTGAACACTTCCCTGGGGAGCCTGTTCCAGTGCCCATCCACCCTCTGGGTGATAAACCTTTTCCTGCCTTTGAGGGAGTCGACAGCTCCTCCCCATTTAGTGTCATTGGCAAAGTTGGTATTCTTTCCAGTCCTGCATCCAAGTCAGCCCATGGAGTAACGTGGTTATCAGCTGTGAGGCTGTGAGACACAGCAGCAAAAGTTTCGCCGAAGTACAAAAAGATGACATCTGCTGGCTTTCCTGTGTCAGCCAGGTGGGTTGCCCTGTCATAGAAGGGAATTAGGTTTGACAAGTAGGACCTGTGAAGCTGTACTGGCTGTGACTAACAACTGCACTGTCCTCCAGGTGTTTTCCAATACTTCCCAGAGTAATCTTTTCCATGATTTTACCAGGCACTGAAGTGAGACCGACAGGCTGTAGTTTCTGTGGTTGTCCTGCTTGCCCTTCTTGAATATGATTTCGGGTTTGGGAGGTTTGTAGAAATAGATGATGTGGTTTTGAATGTCTAATTAGACTGAGATACTGGGAGGGGGGAACACTGGGTCAGTCTTGGGTTTTGAGGAGGCTTTTGGAGATGTGAGAGATTAAAAGATAAATGTAGTGGAGTGATCATAAGGGAGATAATTTGGGAAAGCTGAGATGATTGCAGTAGAAGCGTATACACATAAACTAACAGGACATCAAGCTTTATTAGTTCTTTGAGAAGTATCTTGTTTCATATGATCTTTTGAATATTTTGTAATTATTTTTCTCTTACAATGAGTAAGAACCCATTCATGGGTTTGAATGATAGGCAAATGATGCAATGATACACACGTAACACTTTTCTACACAATTATTCTCATACTTCATTCTCAGCACTTGTTACCAGTTTTTATAAGCCAGCAGCTTTAAAAAATGTTTAAAATCTAAAAAGAACAGCACAATAACAAGAAGAAATATCCTAGTCTGCATTGCTTTTTAGAAGAAATCAGCACTACTGGTGAGACGAAATTCACAAAAGTACAGTGCAAGAATTAGATTTCTTTCCTTCCTGTAATATATCTTAGTGATTGTATAAAATAACTACCCACAAACACATCTGCTATGGATTAGGTATTCCTGAAAAGGTTAAACTTATTAAAGAGCAAAGAAATGCAACTTAGTTTATCAAATGCCATTGATAATACTAAAGGCTTAATATTAATTAGTGTAAGTTTTCTTTCCTCATCTATAAGACAGATAAACAGGGTTCACCAAATCATGAAGTATTTTGATTATCCATCCGTAAATAGCTTCCAGTTATTTTGAAATTAACTAACTGAAAACTCACTGCTGAGCTGAGAATATTTAACACAGTTTGATCTTCTCTGACGCAGAGAAGCCTGCATAAGTCACCCTAAGGTGTTACGTATTTTGAAAGTACTTTGCTCAGTCAATGCAGAAGAGGCTCATCTGGAAGTAATCACTTGTCAAAGTTGATGTGATTTCTTCTCTTCTTCTTATCAATATTTTGCATCAGGAATGCCACATGACAAAAATACCAGTAATCATGGGGTTTTAAGTAATATTAGGGAAAAAACGCCACTCTTTCTCACGAATAGTTTCTGTGTTATTTTGAAAAAATGGGACTCTTTTTTTAACAATAACAAAAAAAAAGGTCTTATCAGCTGTATTTACCATTTGATTTATTTCATCCACTTAAAACTTTACATGTAGATCCAACACAGTCTTGTGATCCAAGGAACAAAAATGATGACTGGCATGGTTTGATATGGTTTGATAAACAAATCTCCTTAATAGGTAAAAGAGGAAGGAGACTCCTCAAAATTTTTTTACCATAAGCACATTCAGAATGCTGTTAATTCAGTTGTCCATAGAGGAATTATGATGCCTACCTGCAAATCTAAGACATTTCAACTTCTTTTTTGTTTTTTTCCTTTTTCCTCTTTTTTCTGAAGTGCAAATATGACTTTTGCTGGATATGCTTAGAAGAATGGAAGAAGCACAGCTCTTCCACTGGAGGCTACTACAGATGCACACGCTATGAAGTTATTCAGCATGTAGAGGAACAGTCCAAGGAGATGACAGTAGAGGTAACAAATGAATGTGTGTGTTTGAAACATACCAATAAGGCTGCAATTTTCCATTTTGGATAAGTTTAATCAAAATTATTCCAAAACAGAGTTCCACATGGAAAAATACAACCTTAAGCATATCAAAGAGACAGAAAGAAAGCACTGCTTATTTGTGGATACATAAGATTTCTGCTTTTGACTTTGGTAACAACCACTGGTGACTTTACTCACGTCATTTTAGTTCTCTGTGTCATGGTTTCCTTTTGTGAAATGAGCAAGCTGGTCCTGTAATTAGCTGCTGTGCACTACAGAAGACATGCCTTCATTTTGGCTTTTGGAAAATTGCTTTAAATAGCAGGCACTGACAGTGTATCAGTTCTTTGGCTGCAGTATTTGCAGACTTGTGAATTTCAAAAATTACTTTTGTCTCTTTACTTACATGGCACTCATCAGCATTGTGTACAATAGAGTATTGTATAGTCTGAATAGAAACAGTTCATTATTTAATTATATCTAATGGTGATTGCTGTATTAAATGATAAGAGTTATTTTGGTTTCTCTTGTTTCCCCATTATTTTCCAGGCTGAAAAGAAGCATAGAAGATTTCAAGAGCTTGATAGGTTTATGCACTATTATACAAGATTTAAGAACCATGAACTTAGCTACCAGGTGTGGGTCAAGCCATTTTTACTCTTTTTTATCTATATTATTAATCCAAAAATCCTTATCTTATTGTATTTTATTTATTTTCTTTTTCTAGTTAGAACAGCGCCTTCTAAAAACAGCCAAAGAAAAGATGGAGCAGTTGAGTAGAGCTCTCAGTGGAAGTAAGTATTTGCTCTGATCTATGAATCTGATTTTAAATCACATCAACACTGTTATGGCTAAACCTTTCTTTTTTGGATAAAGATCACATCAGTCTGCTG
Organism: Climacteris rufus; assembly: GCA_013398175.1. Lineage (NCBI taxonomy): Eukaryota > Metazoa > Chordata > Aves > Passeriformes > Climacteridae > Climacteris > Climacteris rufus. The sequence continues at coordinate 295,991 of VZRZ01008648.1, forward strand.
TGTGATGTGATCCCTCCTGTACTAGAATTCATGAGCATTGGATGAAAGTTAAATGTACAGTAAATCTTACCTATTCCAAAGTCTCAAGGAGGAAGTAGCATTAGTAAGGTAGAAACTAATGTTCTGGGCTTGCTTCTCTTGATAAGAACACTGCAGTCATTGAGAACTTGCTGCTGTTTACTTGCAAAATATTTAACTGATATGCACAAAAGTAATGCTGATATCAGCAGAAAAATACTTTCCCAATGCTTGTTTCATATTGCAGCTGAAGGAGGCTGTCCTGATACCACATTCATTGAAGATGCAGTGCAAGAGCTTCTAAAAACTCGTCGCATTCTCAAGTGTTCTTATCCATATGGATTCTTTTTGGAGCCTAAAAGCACAAAGAAAGAAATATTTGAACTTATGCAGGTAATACATGGATATATTTTACTTTTCTAATGGCACTTTTTTTTTTTATATTAGTTATCAGTGTCTTTTTGCCATTTTTGTAGTATAAAACTTCTATACCTGTTTGGTATTTGTAACCAAGTTTGGAAAAGTAGCACATTTTTTTTACAACACTGCAAAAAGAAAAGGATAAGGACAAGTGGAAAGGGAAAGTAAGAAAATTTCTTGTTAATCTGATTTCAGAGGGTAACATTTTAGCTTCAGTCTTCATCTCCTGCTCTAGCTTCCCTTTTCTGTGTTTCCCTCCTGATGTGCTTAGTGCAGGCAAAATCGGGGGAGTACCTGGGGCTGCTGCCTCCTTTCCTGTCCCTTAGGTCCCTTGAAGATGTTCAATATTTCAGAGTGCAGGGAAATCTTGCTCCAAGCTGGAGGACAGCCTGTAGGTCAGTAAAAAAGTAGGCTGCAGGGCAGACATTTTGAGGTATTCAAAAGGAATTTTCAGGAAAATTGATATCATTCCAGTCAGTATGGAGAAAAGCTCTTCCTGATTTGCATTTCACTGTAAACCTGTAAAACTGTTTTATTAATTATTGCAGACAGACCTAGAAATGGTCACTGAAGACCTTGCACAGAAAGTGAACAGGCCTTACCTTCGGACGCCTCGCCATAAAATCATCCGAGCAGCCTGTCTGGTGCAGCAGAAGCGACAGGAGTTCCTGGCCTCTGTGGCCCGGGGTGTTGCTCCTGCAGACTCTCCAGAAGCCCCCAGGCGCAGGTAATCCACCCAGAACACTGCACAAGTCAAAACAAGTTCCCTTGATAGCTGCCAAAGTGGGTGAATCCACTGCTCTTCTCTGACTGTGAGGTAGATGCTAAGTGTGGTGGTTGTAAATCACTGTGATAGTGATATTTTCCTGGACATTTGGTCCTTGTGGAATTACAGCCTTTGGGGAAAAATGTATTGTTCCTCTTGAGGATCACTGCTCTGTGTTGCAACCTAAATTGCATTTGTGATATATAATGACTGGATGTCATGGCTTCCATTTCATTTTTTGTCATCAAGATTGTCACTAAATCCTGGGTACCTTTCAGAAATGTTTTTAAGTATTTGCTAAAAATACCAGGCAGTTTTGGAATAGTCAAAAATTTGACTGTAGTGTTTTCAAAATGAATTTTGAGTCAAGAATTAAAGAAGACTTGTTAAGTTTAGAGAGCTACAGTTGCACTAGTTTTCAGATTTCAATAGGTTTTGAAGCTCTGGAGGTTGTTCATATTTGTTCTACTTCTAAATTTGATGGTATCTCTTTCCATTTTATAGCTTTGCTGGTGGAACATGGGATTGGGAATATTTAGGATTTGCATCCCCGGAGGTAAACTATTTCTTTTTATTTTTTTTAACTTAGTTCTGCATATTCTAGAAACACAGGTATGATTGCAAGCTGCATGAAGAGCTTCCTTATTTTGAGTCAAAGCTTTTCAAGTTGGTTCAGCTTTCCATGTCATTTCACAATAGAAGGAAATATATTCATAGCTAATTGTGCAATGACTCTAAACAATGCCTCTAACGTGGATATAGTTATCTAAGGTGGCATTAGACAAGCTGTTTTGCATTCATTGTTTTCCAAGTACAAAACCAGTTTTAAAATTGAACATAAACCATTGTCTGTGTGCTGGAGAACTTTAAAGTAATGAAATTGTGTAGATTACTTTCGAATGCAATATCAGTTCAGCAGAATTTGCCAAAAAGTCTAAGAAATTTCCATCCTTCTGTCACCATCCAACAAAAACATGCAGGCATATTGTTAAACATTTCAAATATTTGTGTTCATTGTTATGTACTGAAGCAGGATGGAACTTGCATATTCAAATGACATTACGTTCTGCTACTTTACCACGAATGAAAATTATATATTTTTTAATGAATATTCTACGATCTGTGTAGGGGAAAGAGTAAGTCGTTTTTGAGACTCTGCTATAAAACATGAGAAGCTTCCTATAAAGCTTTCCTTTATCATCTTAATTTTTATTTAATATTTGGAGAACTTTAAAGCATTCACTCAGGAAGGAAACCTCACTTCAGCACTTTCTTGTTTGCTGTTTTCTTTCTAGCTAGTCATTTCTAAGCATCCTAGAAAACTCCATATACTGTTTCTATATATTTCCTTTGCTATTGTTGTTGGTGAGCATCATGCTGGTGAGAACATGGCTCGCTTCCCTACAAAAATCAGCTGCTTCTCTCATCTAGTTCCTATAGTTCCTTTGAAATAATCCCACATTTGGTAATATCAAACTCATTGTGATGTTACTGTGTCATCAGTGGAACTGGGCATGAGAAAAAGCTGGTAAGAAATGTGTTGATAAGCTGTTTAGCAGTAGGTGCCATTGCAGCTGTGCTTAGATCATTTGCTTATGAGTTTTTATGATTTGCCTAAATGTGGCACTGTGTGATGCAAGTTGGTTTCTTTGCTATGTAGCTATCATGAATACTTGCAACCACCTATGCTAAAGGAATTTTGTAGAATTAATAATGGTCATCTTTCTTTATTTTAGTGGATTTCACTGCAAAATATTTTACATGGAGCTGTACTTTTACTGACAAGTAGTAGAATGACTGTATATATCAGATTATTATAGAAAACAAAACCTTACTGGTTTTAGCAAGGAATGCTGGTTGTTGTAGAACATTGTTGAAAGATGTTCCTACCCAACAAAATTAAAACTGCTTTTGGCCACATGTAGAAAATTGTTCCATGTAATGAGAAATAAAGTTTCATAAGTAGTAAGAAAGATCTCTTTCTAAAGGTTAATAAGCAACCAAAAGTTAAATGACTATTGGTAACATCTATTGTTGCAAACAAATGAGAGCTAAGATCTGGTATGATGAATAAATCTTAGTGTTCAGTGATCACTTCCCATGATTCCTTTTCTGATTCATAGTGATATAATTATATATATTTTTAAATAATTAAGTTATATTGTTCTATATCAAGGTTTGATTTTCTGTTGTTTGAGGCACCGCCTTCCATAAAATCCCTGAGCTCCCTAAGATTTGGAAAAATATTTTAGAGAAGAATCACTTCACGTTTGCCTTGTTTCTTTATGGTGTTCCATAGACTAACAAACATATACTACTAACTGCTGTTGAAGACAGAATATTAGGCTAAACCTTTTGTCTGGTCCAATAAAGCTACTTTTTGATATTCTTACGATTTTCATGGATAAAAGTCTGCCCACATTCATGATTTTGTGACTATTCCTTTTGTCTTGCCTATGTCATTACGAATAAGAACTCGGTCCATGAAAGTTCACAGAAAAAAAAAACCAGATTTTCATAATACCATCTACACTAATAAGGTCATTGTGTAAGAGAAACAACACTCCTGGATTTAAGTTTTAGGTGCTTTAGATGTTGATGATGAAGAGTTAATGTAGGAAAGGAAAACTCATGGTACTGTTATCTTTGCAAATTCATTTGGCCAAATGAATCCTTTGGATTACAGATTTCCCAACTGGGAGCTCACAGAAATAAAGAGCAGTATTCTTTTCTGAAGAGAAGACCAAGTACCTATGTATATAGTTTTATTGCCTTGTGTGAATGAATAACTGAAATTAACACAAGGTCCTACCTACACAATCATGTTCAGTGTCAGCTGGACACAGTGAAAAAGATATGTGGAAATTTTCCTTCTAGCATAAAATTAGTTCCTTAGTATTAGGAAATATATGCAAATCAAAACATTTATTTCCAAGTATTAAGATAATTAACCCTTGGGATGTTAGCTTGATGTGGTCAAGAGTCTTTTCCATAAATGTTGTATAAACTGTCTTTGGTAAGTACACACAATATTAGAAAATACAGGCTGCAGGAGTTCAAATCCATATGGTATGCTCGTTAGCAGCTCGAGTTAAGATAAAATAGAGGAGACTTGTAATGCATGGAATAAAAATCCATCAAAAGTGTTCAGAAGAAGAGTGTCAGATGTGGCTTAAGAAGTTCCTGAGCCACAGTGTCCTGGAGGCTGGGAAAAGTGTATCAAGTCCCAGTGTATGTCTGCCAGCTTTCTGCAGTCTGTTGAAGGTTATTTTCTACTGGCAATTACTGGCAGCAGAGATTCTGAGGTAATCTGTTGGTCTAATTCACATCAATTGTTTTGATGTTCTAAAATCACTAAGTATACATTTATTAAAAGGTGTGTCAATGTGTGCGTATATAAAGTTTGGCATCAAAGCTTTTAAACAAAAATGTTCTTGGAATTGTTAAGAAAGGAGATTGCAAGTATTAAAATGTTGGTAGTACATCTAGTATTTTTCTTTGCTAATTCTTTGTTTTATAGATTTAGGATTACCTTGGATTTTTTTTGTTATTTATGTTAAGCATTGCATGATACAACTTGCAATTCATTTTTCTGAAAGTGGGTGATTTTATAATAAACATATAAAATCACACATTTTTTTATAAAAATGTGGTGCTTGTTACTCAGAAAAATAGTACTGCATGCTGCCCTGTGTTTTGTAACCTTTGGTTTATGCAGGAATATGCTGAATTTCAGTATCGGAGGAGGCACAGACAGCGTCGGCGTGGAGACATGCACAGTCTGCTGAGTAACACTCCAGACCCGGATGACCCCAGTGAGAGTACATTGGGTACGTACCTGTCTGGGGCTGGCTTTTTTCTCTCCTGCTTCAGAAACTGCTAGGAATGACCACAGTGCTTGTTCTTCTGTGGATACACTTTAAAGAAGTTTCAAATACATTGCTGTATTTTCCAGGATGCAACATAAAAGCTTATCTCTGCAGTTCTTTTATTTGATCTTAGAAGTGTTGTTGACTTCATTGTGGTTGCTCCTGTTCTTAAAGAGAGATGCACTGATCCTCCCACTAACAACTCCTTAGCTGCCCAGCACAGGTTTGCTTTTCTGAAGAAATTCTGAAGGTCACTCATAAATGTACCAGCTCTTCTATGCCAATTAAAAGGACCAGCTGTGCACAGTGTGTAGAGGCTAAGGCCTGTGGAAGAGAGTCCTAAGGCTGTATTGCAAAACTCTGCTCAGAAGCTGTGTTGGCAGAGGCAGCCAGGGAAGAAGTTGGCCCAGACTGTGACTTCCAGCATGCTGCTCTTCCGAGCAGGGCTACAGCTGGTAGCACAGTCCCTTAAGGTCACTGTCACTTGGCTGTTTGGGCTGCCTCAGTTCTGCCAGAACCTTAGCAAAGGTGCAAAAATAGCTTGAATCCAAATCACATTGTGACACTGCTTCTGCAGAGCTGCCAGTTTGTGTGCTTGGTCTCTAAGCCATGCTGCACAAACTCTCATTGCTGTGTCTCATGAACTTAACAAATACCTTGTTCTTCAAAAGGAGAAATCCTTTACTGAGGAGAAAGGATCAAATGCATCCTTTATTTTAGAAAAAGTAACCAAAATTTTGTTCTTCCCTATTACAAATAAAATGTAAAACCATCTCATTAGTTCAAGGACTAGATTTTGACCAAACATTTGGATGTAGTAGTGATGGCCAGGGCACACTGCTAAAGCACACAAGAGAATATTAGTTTGTCTCTGTCTATTACATGTGGAGATTTGGAGTGGAAAATTTCATTTTCCAAAGTCAAAAGCATTACATTTATTTTTATTACAGAGCAGTTTGTTCTGGAAAGAGCATCTATTTTTTTGTTGGTTTTAAGAAAACACTGATGTCAGTAATTGCTGAAGTATACACTAATGACTCTACTAACTGTGCTGCAATGTTCCAGTAAAAATTATTATAATGTTAACATTATAGCTGAGGTTTTGTCTTTGAAAGAACAGAGAAATGGGCAAACATGGCTCATAATCCACCTGTAAATGCATCCTGTATTTGTGTCCACATGCAGTAATTTTCAGGGCTTTCCATAAATCATTTATGTGCCTTAAAATCACTCTGTCCCTTCTGCCCGTTCTCCTGATGGCATAGCTCATCGTTTCACAGAGAAGGGCATGGAGGACAGGAAGGCACAAATGAGCCAGGCAGTCACTCCTAAAACAGTAGGACTGGTGTTTTGCCACTGTATAAGAGCTGGTGTGGAAGGAGCATTTTGGATTATTTCATTTGGAATGACTAAAGGAGGAAAATTACACAACTAGAATCCAAAAGGAAGGAAGAGATTCTGTCAGTAAATGATAGTGGAGAAGGCTTCCTCACTGGTTCTTCACCCATTTTTGTTTTGATTGCCCAAACAGACACTCAGGAAGGTGGCAGTAGTAGAAGACATGGCACCTCCATGGTGAGTTCAGCTTCTATGGGTATTCTGCACAGCTCTTCGCTTCATGACTATACCCCTGTCAGTCGCTCTGAAAACCAGGATTCTCTTCAGGTATCTCCCCTAATCTCTTTTCCATCTCTCTGCTTTGCTTGCTCTCCTCTACTCTGCCTTTCTGTGTCATTTTGTCTATTTGCAAATTCTTCAATGAGAAAGGGAGAATCTAGGATAACAAAAAACACGTTCACACAGGTAAGAATTGCTAAACAATCACCAACGTAACAAGTCACCTTCGAAATTGTGTTGTCAGCTCTGTTGGTAGAAGTTGATTCTGATAAAGGACATGTAGGAATAATGAATGAATTTCAGATTTGAGCCCAGATTACTTTTCATCCAAAATATGTTACAAAATGCAAGTTTTATTCTGAGAGCAACCTTATGTATTTCCACAGGCTCTGAGTTCTTTGGATGAAGATGACCCAAACATCCTGCTAGCTATTCAGCTCTCATTGCAAGAATCTGGCTTGGCCATAGATGAAGAAACCAGAGACTTTCTAAATAATGAGGCATCTTTAGGAGCAATAGGTACCTCTTTGCCTACAAGATTGGACTCTGCTCCCATAAGTATAGACAACCCAAGAGGTGCTTTGAGCAGCTCTGAGCTCCTGGAACTGGGTGACAGTCTGATGAGACTGGGTGCAGGCAGTGATCCCTTCTCAGCCGATCGCCTTCACTCACAGCCCTGCAGCGACACAAGAAGTGGATTGTACTCAACATCCAGCGATGCTGATTCCAGCAGTCAAGACCCCAATACCAATGAAAATCTACTTGGAAATATTATGGCCTGGTTTCATGATATGAATCCACAGAGTATTGCTCTGATCCCCTCAACAAGTACAGAAACAGATGAGGAGTCACAGCAACCCAGTACTGAAGATGGGTCAGCAGGGCAACCAAATCCTACAGACACAGGGCTGGAGCCTCAGGAAGAACATGCACTGTTTGAGGATGCACTCAAAAACGAAGGCAGAGGAACCCAAACAGAAGAAAGCACTTCTGAAGAAAACATTATTCCAAGTGAAACGGTATCACAAATTGGTGATAATAACAGGGAGGTAACAAGCACCCTGGATGCTTCAGGAGATAGTTCAAGTCAGACTCCCCAAACCTCAAGTGAATGGATTGAACATGTGCATCTGGTATGAACAAAAACTAGATGTGGAGTAAAAGAATGGCAGTGACAGATGGTACAGTATGTGGAGTAAGCATTATGCAGGCTTTGATCCACATAATTACAGCTCAGTTGTAACCACTGACGTAACAACGGATATTTAGGAGTTCTCTTGAATTGTAGTTCTTCATAATAATGTGAACCTTTCAAGGAATATCCTTTGCATTTAATTAGGTAGTATTCGCCTTTTTGCTCTCAAGAGAAAGGAATAAGTAGGTTGTATTCCACATTCCTAATACAATGCAGCATCTGTTTAGCCTTAGGTTGATGATCCTTAACTTGAAAGTATGGATTAAAGGCTTACACTGATTATTTTGGTTGGTTTTCCTAAGAAATATTTTATTCCATTTTTTAGAACTCATTATTTCACCAAAATAACATCTAGCAGTTCATTTGCATTTTGGTTTTCTTTTCTGTAACTTTTCCTTACTTATTTTTCATTTTTGTTAGCAGTGTGAACGGAGGTATTTAATGCTTCTGTGTAGTACTGCTCCAGGAACAAGTTTTAGGGGATATTCTTTCCCTTTAAAATCAAAGATTTTTTCATGTCTATTTACAGTCCAAATGTGCCAAACTGTGAAAAGTTAACTGGCAGTAGCCTAATAAAACAGTGCAGTGTTACTCTATCCGACTAATCCCACAGTTCTTAGCAGTGAAAGAAACCTCTGGGTAGCATTGCTTCTCTAAATTTAACTGGCATGTGTTGCCATGGTGACTGCATTTAATTAAATGTAGCCTGTATCTTAAGTTAATAAAACCTAATGCTGCTGTTAAACAGTTATTTTAAATATTAAAATACAGTGAGTTAGCAACAGCTATGCTGTATTTTAAGAGACACTTTAACGGAAGTGCAATCATAGTTCTTTGTTTTCATAATTCTACAAAGCATTTTATGCACTAATAGTGCAATTACTTTTAATGATAACATTTTATAAAAATATAGGAATACAGAATTTTCATATATTAGCCAGTCCCACAATTAAAAGTTCAGATAACACATTCTGCTCAACATGTTACGGTGCCTTTGCCTAACCCAACTGGATAGTTGCCACAGTTAAACAAGTAATTAAAATTCAGTGTCTGTTCTGGAGTAACTATGCTATTAATTGCAAAGACCTCCATAAAACCACCCATGGCCTTGCCTTTACAGTAAATAACTAAACGTTCAGTCAGTGTTTTTGCATATACAAAACACTACTAGGTATTTGTTCAATTGCACAATATTCATTTGCTGTGTGATTACTGTTTAGTGTAAGAAAAAAATTTTAAAAAAACAAACCACAAAAAAACCTTTTCCTAGTTGTTGTACCGTGAAAAACAAAAATACTGGTTTTAGATTTGCTTAAAAGCATCAATCTACAGTTAGTGAGATACAATGGTACAGTATGTAATTACAACTAGAATAAGTTGTTCAAATGGCTGTTTTAATTACATATAATCAAAACTTTTCATAACATAAGCAAATTACATACACTCCATTTTAAATTTCGCTTAACTGTTACCAGAGATTTGTTGATATGATATAAAAGTTTATTACTACTGAGTGTGTATAGGCAAGTGTCATGATAGCAAAGTTAATGTATTGATTACTGTGAGTTCAAGTGAGTGTTTTGGTAACTAATTCATGCAAATCCAGCTTTGGAACCTTGCAGTTACAAGGTTCGTATTAGTAAAAAACGAAATAAGAATATTTTACCCTTACCCCATAAAAACCTTGTCCATTTTTTAAGCATCTTTAGAAAGAATGAATTAGAATAGTCTAAATAATTTTCCAAGTTTTCCTCTAGCCACCCTACTCCTGACATAATATTGAGCCTTTGAAAAATACCTGTAGGTATGAAGTCCTTCAGCAGAAACAGTCCTTCATGAACTGTCATCATGAATTGGTCCGAGTTGTTTAACTCACATAGCTTCCTTGAATGGTAATTTCTGAATAGAAAGATTCTCACAAAAAGATTGTGTATTGCATTGAGATGTCTTGCAAAGTTGCAGTAAGATATGTAAGAGTGCTCTCTGTGAAGATAGTGAAGTTTGTGGGTTCTGGTTTTTTGTAATTTGGTTAGGTTGTGCAGTATATCCATTGTTTCCGTGTTACTCTTATGAGCATGAAATTAGCCTATTAAATTTGTATTTTCTTGGTACTTATTTTAACACCATAGTCATTGACTTTACAATTCAAAAATAAAAGTTTGGCAAGACTATTTTGTAAACCTGTTAATTTTATAATGTAAAAAAATTACTCTAACCTTGAATTGTTATTTGCACTTTCATAGTCTATACTTGATACATTCCCACTTTATATACAAGTAGGATACTACAACCATGTAGATGTTTGGCCAAATGAATGCTGTTAATAATATGTAAAATTCTTTGATTAAACATTTATTACTTAAACTAATTCCGTTCTGTCTCATTACGTCTTAGACTTACTGCAGCAGATCTTTGAGACTGCTGACAGACATTTTTAGCATATGTTCAGTCCTGTGCCAGAATAGCTGGACACCATGTAGTAACTTGATCTTTTTAATTTGTAAATATAAGGTACCATCATTAAGCTTTGAAAACAAAATCTTATTTTTTGTAGAGTAATGCCATGTCACTACAAATAGTGGTGCTAAAGAGGGGGGGAACAAATTTTTATGAAGGATTCTGTTAATTACTGTTACTTAAGTGCCACTTAATATCCACTCCCCATTGTCACCAGGAAATTCCAGAGTGCCTCTTATATTAACAGCACTGAAGTATTTTTTTCATTGTTACAGTACTGTCATCAGCTTCATCCACCAAGCATGCCAAGATCACAGAATCACAAAATGGTTTGGGTTGGAAGGGACCTTAAAGACCATGTTGTTCCAACCTCCTGCCATGCACAGGGACACCTTTCACTAGACCATGCTGCTCAGAGCTCCATCCAGTCTGGCCTTGAACACTTCCAGGGATGGAATATTCATAACTTCTCTGGATAACCTGTTCCAGTGCCTCACCACCCTCACAGAAGGCATCCCACTGTAATACTCAGGGAGGCTGGTAAGAGTGGAAGCCAAACATGGACACAATGATAGCAAGTTCCTTTACAAGCAGTTGTCTGGCTTGAGACAGCTTCAATGTGCTTTAAAAGAACCAGGTACTCATGGTCATTTTATGTTATCTCTGCCATTGCTTTACCTACCCATGTCGCTCAGGGCCAAAAACCAAAGACCTCACAAAGTCTGGGGTTCTTGGCTCTACCACAAGCTTGAATGAATAATTAAGACCCAGAAGCTGCAAAGACAGATGCATGCTACTTATGCAAGTAATAACTGTGCAACACATCTCAAGAAAAGGATCAGTTTTGGCTCTGGGAATTAAGACAGTAAAAGCTGCTTTTCTCACAAGAGAGCTGTTAAGTACAGAACCTTAGAACAGAACCATGTGGAAATGCAGAGTGCACCACTCCATCAGATTCATATCCAATTTCATTAATTTACAACACAAATATTTCTGAAGAAGCACTCCAGGTGCATCCTCTGCAGCTGACTGTGGAACAGTGACACACAGAAAACAAGAATAAAGGATTCTTCAGCTGTGAGCCAGCAGACTATAGGAGAGCAGTAGGAAGCTAGGAGGAAGCAATGCAATTAAATCCACTGCAGAACAATTCAACTACTCAAGCAGGAAATGAACAGTGTGTGGATGTGCATCACTTCCAGTAAAAAGCACTCTCCCCAAGAGCTTCCAAGAAGAACCAGTTCTGCACTGACAGCCAGTGTGTCTCTAACACAGTCCCCTCCCCAGGTAGAGACAATATTTTTTTTTCTCCACTCCTTTGTGGAATCTGTTTACATTTGAAGTTTCACAGAGCAAGGATGGGTTCTGATGATTCCAAAGGGCAGCCCTTTCTCTTATTTGGGTAAAACTTAAGTGGAAATACACATTAATTGGAAGAAAACAGATTTACTCTATGACTTTAACTGAGCTTACGCTGTGCAAAATGCCTCAGCTGCATCAGGCACTTCCAGTTCCAGTCAGGCCACAGACTGAGTCAACCCACTTCAGCTTCAAAGAGAGGCTAGTTTTATTAGAGAGAATCAGGAAACTGAAGAAGATGCTGAAAATGGAGGTACAACATTGTAAAACTTGGGATTCTCTAGAGAGAGGGGTACTTTTAAGAAGTCCTGAGCCCCTCCACTGCTACTCCTAACTACCACATACTCAGCAACTCTCAAATCAGAACATTTCAGGTATCACCTACACAAAGTATCAACCAAAAAGGCTCACCCTTGCTACTTCTGTTGGGCAGAACTAAGATAAAAGACATGCTGGGTTTAATTTTTGACAAAATATCCTAAGTACTGTTCTTTGTGTTACCTTCCAGGCGAGGCAGGGAGTGATCAGACAGCACTGACAGCAATCCCTGCCTCCCACTGGTCTTACACAAGGCCAACAGAATAATCATGCCAAGTACACTGTAATCTCAAGGTGTCATTTTACTGTGGTTCCATTGAAATGACAGTCAGAGCCACACTGACTTGTCAAGAAATACTGAACTGAAACTCTTTTTGATAACATAAATATGGTTATCTAAACTCCACTGAATTATTTTAAAGTATCACCTCAGATTAGGTTTCTTAAAGCTTGAGCTTTATCGGTTTGGGGTTTTTTATTCAAGTTATTATTTAAAAGAAGAAAGAATAATCCTGGGGGATAAATTATCAACAATAACATAACATATTTAATTAAGACTATACAGATAGATAGATAGATACAGATATATCTATAAACCACACACATTCTACATTTGTGACAGAAAAGACCCTGCACATGGTTTCAGAAAGACCAAGGGATTAGAAGCCAGGAGTCAGGAAGATGGTAAAAAGGCTATAACGAAACTGGAGCTGTAAAAAAACAACTATTGCAAATTTTGTTATCCATTAACAATGTATCTTATAAAAATTAACAAAATAAAAGCCTTCACAAATGTGGACAGAAATGGACATCATCACTCATTTCTAGCCAGTTTCTCCACAGACTAGTGATGCTGTGCCAACATGATGGCAGTGAGAGGGCCCCAGCAGTAGGACTACTGAGGTGGGTGGTTGAGAACAAAAGCAGGCAGAAGCTGCAAAAAAAAGTGGTGGGAAGAGTTTAAGGGCTCTGTGAGATCACTGATCTGCAAAATAAAGCTATAGAGGGATGCACTGAAGAAGCAGAAAACAAACAAAAAAAAGAAATAGCACCCTGCAAATTATGGCTGTATGTGTCCACTGAGGACAGGACAAAAATCAATTTCATTTGCACCAAAGAAGGTTTAAATAACTGAGTATGGGAACCGAGAAACTGCAAATCCTCTTGCATGAGTGGGCATTCCCTTCATAACATCAGGCTAGAGAAACATCTCCACAGGATGATCAGGGGCCATGTGAGTGGCACCAGGGCCTGGAACCAGTGTCAGATCCACAGTTCCTGCATTTGGCTCCCAAAGCTTCGCAAAGACACGTGCTCATTCCCTTGGAACTGTTTGCTACATGACTGAAGGTCCATGTGAGAGGGGCAGTTCATAGCATCAGAGTGGTTTGGGTTTGAAGGGGACCTTGAAGATCATCTTGTTCCAATCCCCCTGCCATGGGCAGGGTCGCCTTCCATTAGACCAGGTTGTTCAGAGCCACATCCAACCTGGCCTTGAACATTTCTGGGTATGGAGCATCTACAGCTTCCCTGGGCAGCCTGGGCCAGTGTCTCACTGCCCTCACGGTAAAGGATTTTTTCCTAATAGCTAAATGAAGGCCAAAACTGGCATATGTTGAGAGTAAGATCCACCAACACTTTCTCCTGAATCAGGAAATCATTGAAGTCCATCTCCTGTCCTCTGATCAGCTGTTGAGCAGGAAGGATGGCAGCTGTAATTGCTTGGATGCCTGGTGTCCCCCTGCAAACAGGAATGGAACCAGAGGCAGCTTCTGTGCTCTGCTGCATAAAGTCATAGAATCACAGAATGCTAAGGGTTAGAAGGACCTTAAGGATCATCTATCCCAACCCCCTGCCATGGACAGGGACACCTCCCACTAGACCAGGTTGCAAGGGCCTATCCAACCTGGTTTTGAACTCTGCCAGGGATGAGGCATCCGCACAGCCTCCTTGGGCAACCTGTTCCATTATCTCACCAACCTCACAGTAAAGAATTTCTTCCTAATATCTAATCTAAATTTCCCCTTTCAATTTGTACCCATTCTGCCCTGTCTTATCACTACAGTTTCTGATGAAGAGTCCTCTGGCTTCCCTGTAGGGCCCCTGCACATCCTGCGAGGTTCCCGCGAGGTCTCCACGCGACCTTCTCTTCTCCGGGCGGAACAGCCCCGGCTGCACCCACCGGGCCTCTCCCCTGCCCGCCTCTGTCCGTCGCCGGGGCCGCCGGGGCCGCCGGGACTCTGCGCTCTGCCGCGGTTCCTGCCGAGGCGAGAGCAGCGCCCTGCCAGGGACGCCCAGGGCCGCCGCCAGCAGAGGGCGGGCCCGGCCCCG
>VZRZ01008648.1:310619-378704 GCA_013398175.1 Climacteris rufus
CGGCGGCGGCGGCGGCAAGCAGGTGAGGAGGGCGAGGGTGGCGGTGAGGGTGGGCGTGATGGAGCCGCCGGGGCTGGGCGGGGAGGCTGCCGGGGTGCTTGGGCCGGGAGGCTGCCGGGGTGCTTGGGCCCTCCCCCGTGTCTTCATCCCGCCGTTCCCCACAGAGCAAACAGGAGATCCACCGGCGCTCCGCGCGGCTCAGGAACACCAAGTACAAGTCCGCGCCCGCCGCCGAGAAGAAGGTTTCCACGAAGGGCAAGGGCCGCAGGCACATCTTCAAGCTGAAGAACGTAAGGCGGGGCGTGCAGGGCGCGGGGTCGGGCGAGGGTCGGGGCCGGTGCCCGGCTGGGGCGGACCCGCAGCCGCGGGAGCGGCATTAGAAAGGGGTCGTGGGGGTTCAGCGCTCGCTTCTCCACGTAAAAGCCTGGAAGTGAAAACGTTTACTCTGTTGTTTGCAGCTTTAAACTAAAGATGTTTGCTGTATTTGCACCCGATTTCTTGTGTGTGCTAGTTTTCTTAGAGGATAATATATCAGTATGTTGTCTAAAAGGAAAATCAATTCCTGGAATTTTATGGTTGGTTTGTTTTAATGCGCTTGATTTTGTATCTCTGTGTTCTTTTCTTAGCCCATCAAGGCTCCTGAGTCTGTATCCACTATCATTACAGCAGAATCAATCTTTTATAAGGTATGGTTTATGCAAATCTATTTGCAAAAAAGATAATTCTGTTTCCAATTTCAAGAATTATCATGGACAGTGAAAGCACTAGGGATATATTCACAAGAAACTGTTCTTCCTTGCCTAACAGTTGTGTAGGATTTTGGTTTGTCATAGTTATTGCTGTTAAGTCTGGCAAGGTAGTTTATCTAAGTAGTTTAAATAGTTATCGTTGACAGAGGTTTTTTTCTTCGAAGAAAAAATGCATCTCAAATTTTTTTTAGTAATTATTGCAGTCAGCATTTTTGAACTTTTAACTTTCACCGTTGCAGAGGTCAAGCAAAAGTGACTGGTGATGGTTATTTAGATTTGCATGATGTTTCCTATCTTAGGCACAGAACATGGGGCCTGTAGAGAGGATGGGTTGCGGTGCCCCAGCATCTCAACTGGCTCCCATTTCAGAGCTGGTGCAAGCAGTCTCGAACACCCTGGAAGCAGAAGGGAGCCTTCTCACATTCATGCTTGAGAGCAGCTTTGCCAGCATGCCAAGGTGTTAGTGTTTCGAAGTTTGGAAATTTGCTTTTGTTTCCCAGCAATACAAGCAAACAATTTGAAATGAGTCTTCCCCCAGAGGAAATGTCAAGATAGGCAGTGGGAGACTGCACAGCCGGTGGTGGACTGGGATTCCGTACACTCTCTGGAGACCTGATGCTTCATGCCTGGCATCCCAGATGAATCTCTTGTTTGGTCTTGACCAGTTCAGAAAGGAATTACTATCTTGTGTGTTTGTTTTTATCAGAAATTCCTAAGAATTATGTCAAAACTTCTGTTTAACCTCCTTATGCAAAATGTTGCTACTTTGATGCTTTGCAGTGTTGTTGTGAACGGGATTGTTTGGGGGTTTTTGTGTCTTTTTCATTTCTTTTGAAAACAACCTCCTGGATGTTTCCTGACTAAGGGATCTGGCGAGCGCAGGCGCCGCGTTGCGCTCGGTGACACCGCTGCAGCTCGGAGTGAGCCGCCTCTGCTGCTTCAGAGAGCACCATGGAAAGCAGCAGGAGGTGCATCTGTGTTTTGGGACTCCTTTGCATGCACAGGAGTGAAACTCTTCATCCACAGGAAGCCAGAAGTGGTGTTGCACCCACCTGCTTGTGACAGAACGAGACCATCTCTGCTGAGTGGTCAGGAGTCCTGACACTGGGGCACTGCACAAGCAGTGACTGGTTAGGTGAAAGATCTTTCTTTCTTATGCCACAGTTTTTTTGCATCTGGCTGAATTAAAGCTGCCTTTCAAGAGTGGTGTAATTTAGGATAATTTAAGGTACTGATACTTAAGATGTGAATCAATCACATTGTGAAGCGACAAAATCAGATTGTTTGATTTCAGTGTCATTTGTATGTCTTCTAGGGTGTGTACTATCAAATTGGAGATGTTGTTTCAGTGGTTGATGAGCAGGATGGTAAAACATACTACGCCCAGATCCGTGGGTTTATTCAGGACCAATACTGTGAAAAGAGTGCTGCATTAACCTGGCTCATTCCTACACAAGCCAGCCCCAAAGACTGTTTTGACCCAGCATCCTATATCATAGGTAATCTCTAAGGCTTCACTTTATACAACTACTTGTATGTACCTACACTAATGCAGGGTTGTATTTTTTAAAGGAACATTTCAACTTGTCAGGGTAGTTTATGAAAGTTCGACATTTTAAACCCTAATCCTGTAAACATCTCATTTGCTGTAATAACATTTTTTATTTATCTTGAGTATATCATATGATTACCACTATTGCAATGTGTGATTATCTTGTACTGTGATTATGTGAGTGTTTGTGGGGACAATTAGAGTTTTGCAACTTTAAAGATGGAATTATTGCTCTGTAGATATGTTTAAACCATAGTAACTTTGATTCTGATATACCAGTCCAAGTTGTTTCTTTTAAAGTGACCTGAATTGCCTGATCTTTATCCTGGGTATTTAAAATACACAGCATGCGAGCACTGCCATTGAGACTGTTCAGCTACTGATGATAAAATTAATAGTAATTCAGAAGAGTCCTTTTGACAGGCAGGAGACAAATAAAATATATTTTAAATATACTAATTACAGTACTTCACTAAAATACCAGAATACTTTAAATGGGGTGGGGGGGAAGATCAGCCCAGCAAAACTAAAGGTAGAGGTTTCTTTCCCAATACTTGAGAGTACTTTCCTAGGAAAGTCACTGATTGCAGGGACAAATTCTCTAAGGGATGTTGTTTGCTGTTGCATATTTATGTCCTGCATACTCCAGTTTTATGCCTTTTAAGTTTTGTCTTTGAAGATTTATTTTTTTTTCCTAGGACCAGAAGAAGATCTCCCAAGGAAAATGGAATATTTAGAATTTGTTTGTCATGCACCTTCGGAATATTTCAAATCCCGATCATCTCCCTTCCCTACTGTTCCTACAAGGCCAGAGAAAGGCTATATATGGACTCATGTGGGACCTACTCCTGCAATCTCCATTAAAGAAACTGTTACCAATAATTTATAATTTTCTTAAGGAATACTTTGGACTGGTTATTTTGGGTGTATGCTCAGGTTTGTGAGCCCCATGCAAGAAGTTTAAAAAAAAATATACAATGTGCCGGTTTACTTTACCATTATGGTATTTATTTATTTTAAATATATCAGATCTTTAAAATGGAAGTTTTCATTCCAGTTGATGCATCATTTCAGTGCTCTGTTCTTCAGACATTGTTGCTCATCTTGGGACGAAACCACAAGTTTTTTGTCATCTTTGACTTCTGAAAGTTGCCTTTAGTGGTCATTCTGACTTTCTGAGTTCTTTTCCAGAAGAGGAGTTAAAAGACATAATCATCCAGCACTTCATGTAATTGTTTACTTAGGTAACTGTGACTGCTGTTTTCATTTACTTGTTAAATAATTTAAGCCTAGCTTCACATAATGACTAAAAATGGTCAGTTAGCAGTTTTCTGTTACATGGAGGGGAGTGATCTCCCTAGATTTCTCCAGACTAAAACCTCCCTGCAAGGAGGGGGTCTGTGTATAAACAGTCACCCTTTAAGGGAATTTTGTTCTTCTGAATCTGAAACATGGGCCTGTGTATGTAGCTTTCTGCTAAACCTACATGAGGGCATAAATTTCCTGGAAAGTTGGATAAGATTTAAAAATTTATGTTATTTGTAAACCTGGCTGGCAGAAATTCATCTGCATTTCCTGAGCAAGCCAACACTGATGTGTGATTTGAGTTTCGGATTGTTTATGTTTGTGCCTGCTAGCTTGGTCACTTAAAATTGAGTTAAATTGGGTTTTTTTTCAGTTTTTGCAATTAATGATTATAAGAAAAAAAAGGTCAAGCAATTCAAATGAAAAAAAAAGGGAAATAAAAACTAATTTTATGTATTGACAGTCTCAGCATAACAAGGAAAATACTTAAACAGCAGAATGGGAGAAATATCGCATACTAAATGACCAAGAAAGTTTTCTGCTCTATACCTCTTACAAACCAGTCAGCTCCAAACACTGTGAGATGTGCTTGTATGGCCTGCATTCCTAGGGCTTAGTGAGTCCTGCTGCCTGTGAAGGGCAAGAGCTGTAAGTTGCCTTAAATTTAAATGTGCAGATCTTTTCAGCTGTTTTTCTTTGTGTGAACAGATGTGACCATAGCACACAGAAGCCCTAAATTAACTGTAATATATTGTATGAAAGCCCAAAAAGGTTGCAGTAGGCTTATGTTTTAACTTTAGGCTTTGATTTAAGACTTAACGTATTGGAAAATATCAGGTATTGACAGCTTTTAGTAACAGTGGGACTTGTGAGAGCAGGAACCAAATACATTTGTTTTGACCTGCAGCCTCTGTTCTGCCCTCCTCAAATAAAAGGAAGAATAGTCAGCCTCAAGGGAGTAGATGCTAAAGTTAAGGGATACTGTCAATAATTCAGAATGCTCAGGAATTTGTAGTAGATTGCTAATACAGAGTTAAATCTGAATTTTCAGTTGCTTACAATGATGAGATGTGTGCCCATGTTCAGTGTGTTGCAGTAATTAATTCCAAGGTGACCTCACTTCTCTCCATTCAATTCCTCTGGATTTTTCTTTTCTGATTTCTTTAGTAACAATTACAAGAAAATAAAAATAACAAGTCTTATATTTACAGTAGCCAGAGTGACTCCCTTGACTCAACTGTTTTTCTTCCTTTCTCTCCAGTCCACAAGGTTTTCACGTGGGATCACTGTACACTCCCTGTGCTGCCTCAGCATAATCCATGGACCTCTGCTCTTCTGTGGGCTGTCTTGTCTTACCTGAATTATCTAGTTTGGAAAAGACCTTCAAGATCATCGGGTCCAATGAAGCTTAGCTGCTTTCCTTGGCAAATCCTCATAGAAATAAGGAGGAAAACAGTGCTTACATTGTTTTGCTTTTCTGAGTTCCTACAAGTTACACCAAATGAAAAATACTTGCTTGCCACTTGCCTTATTTGTCAATAAATTGTAATATAAAAGGGACAGTTCATTTTTCATCAGAATACACCTTTCTAAAATTTAGTGCTGCTGGTGATTCAAGTATTATACTTCCAACTACAGTTTAAACAGACAAATCTTTTCAGAGAGCTGTGGAACAACTTCACATGCTGAACACTAACTATTTGTATTTTAGTTTTTATTATATTGGGAAATATTAAAAAATGATCCAGATGGGCAAGAATTCTCATGGTAAGGTCTCTAAGGAGAGTGGATCTGCAGGCAATGACTGTGATTAAAGTGTTGTAACTTTACAGGTATTTGAATGGTTGCACTGTCCTGTTTTTCTTGTGTTCAGAACATCACCCAGTATGGGGAAAATGACTGACTCTCCAGACAGTTTCTTATGGATGGACATAGGTGAAGACTGGGACCTCCAAGAGCGATGGCTCTCTCTGAATATCCCTCATATTTCTCATGTTAGGAAAATTAAGGACAAAAGCAAGACTTGCAAAATTAACTCAATAGCAGAAGGGGTATCAAAGATCCCATTGGAACAGGCTTTGATGTCTTGCAACTGAGGGAGTTGAGCTCATACATTTCTCTCTTGTAGCTTGGTATCCCCCATGCCAAAATGTAGACAGGTTTCCTACTTGCATCACTGGACTGTGAGTGGATACACTACTACTGAATTTATGGCCTTGTGTGAAGCTGCAGAGCCTTGTGACCAGCCAACAGTCATTAAGGCATTTAAGGATGGAACATGTAGCCAAGAGCTAAAAGTCACAGAGCATGTATAACATACTGAGTAATGTATGGAACATGTGGCCTGAGCCCTGAGGCATACATTGCAGGGAATTTGTGGGAGGGGTAGCCCTGACTTCCACCTGGCCTTTACCAAAACAATATGCTCTGGAGAAGAGTTTGCATTTGGGCAATGGCTTTGTTGGGAGCAGAATGCTGCTTTCTGGGCAAACATGATGCAAACACAGTGGATAAATCAATGTGTGGCTCCTTGGGCTCCTAAAACAAGGCTGGGGTTCCCCTCTTGCTGCTGTGCTGTGCTACATGACAATTATCTCAGTCATCCTGGCAGAGTCTGGATACACACAAACTCCAGGAGCTGGCACCTAAGCTTCGTATCCAAGCCAATCCAGTAGCTTTGCTTTGATGTAATGCAGCCTTCAACTTTTAAAGGAATATTATACAAGAAGCAAAGAGTACATTTATTGTGGTTGGTAGTATATTGTATATTATGATTAATAAAGGCTAGACTGGTCTAGAATGGTCTTACAGAAATGAGAACAAAAATATTAATTGATAGAATATTGTATTTTCAGCTGCTCTTTACATTTAGTAAATTAGAGCAGAAAAATAAATTATAACTTTATTCTATTTTTATACAGAATTGGTACATCTGTTAACTAAGAGAGTATATTCCTCCAAAATTATGAAAAATGAGCATTAAGTTCCCAAGCAGAAATACTTTTACAATAGTTAATAGTTGTTAGTAGTTCTTTCTGTGTGCTCCCCACTACAGAATCTTGTGATCGTTGACAGCAGGATTTTGTATTTGGCAATTATTTCTCTCACCCACACAGACACACTTACCTTCAGGAAGATTACATTATTTTTTTTACTCATCCCTTCTGGTTGGTGATTTGTTAGTCTTGCATGGCTTCCTGCTACAGTGACGTTGTTTTTCTATTCTAGTTCAGTAACTTCAGTCACAAGATCAACTTCTTCATGCACAACATCTCCAGGTGGTTCATGCATCTTCATGAAATGCTTAAGTGCTTTGATGTCTGTTTCATGAAACAGAAGTATAATTGGAATCTAGTTTGGATAGAAAGGTTGTTTTAACCTGAAAATATCAGGATTATCCCGTGCTGGGCATTTAGCTGCCTCAGAACAGTAAACCAAAGCATCTGCTTACATATGGCAATTTGGGCTCCTGCAAAATCCTCTGAACTCCTTCGTTTAGGGAGAACAGAGCAGGAGTGGTCCTTTTTTCTCATGAAGCAGTCTAGGTTTTCTTCAGAGGCAAAGGTGCTTTCAGCTCCTGTCTTCCTCCACTCCATCTGTGTTCATGGTTCTTGTGTCCACTGCATCACCTCTCTGCCTTTGTCAGTGCAATGTACCTTGTTGCAAACTGGCTCTGTCAGCTGATCCAGGTTGAAAGCACACACATCATATTTTTTTTTCTTAACACAAATCTTCCTCTAGGGACTTAAGTAGGAGTGTTTAGTTTTGTCTTCAGAAGGTCAAACTCTTGATAATCCTTTTCACTATAGGTAGTATCCTACACAATCAATGTTTCCTTTCTTTCCAAGTAGGTCACTTTTGTATAAAATTACATTGTAAGGCTGCCTGTGGCAGTGAATTTGAAATATGTAAGCAGAATTTGGGAACCTCTTCTGTCCCAAGCCTAGATTTCAGTAGCCCATTAAGAATTAAAGCAAAGATAACGTGCCCTTTTAATTGGTGTGCCCTTCTCAAGTATCTATTTCCCAAACTGTGGGAATCCACATACAGAATTTTCCAGTTACCTCTCTGCAAGGAGTTTCTTAGAGCTTTCTTAGGGCTCTTTTTCTAAACTGTTTCATAACAGACCAGTGCTGGTGAAGGTGGAAGATTTGTCTCTTCTCCATGAGAAGCTGATTGCAAACTGTGGAGGAAATGGAAGTAGATTCAGCAGTTACTGTTGGCCAGAACAGAACAAACTTCACGCCTGCAGAGTTTGCAGAGCCTGACTATGGCTTAATTGCTCCCTTGGTGAGGTAAGTGGAAATGGTATGTTGAAACTTAGCATATCCATATAAGGCTATACATAGAAACAAATCTTGTGGGATAATGACAGGGACATATATTGCAATGTACTTCTTTGGCAGGCTTTCTAGTCAAGCTTAACCTGTTTACCATGACTGGCAGCTCCTGGAGAAGTTGAGACCATCAGAAAAGAAACAAAGGTCCACTTCAGCTTTTAGTGACCAAGAGCATGTTTGACTGAAAGGTCAAAGGTAGCAAAAGGTAACAATGTCTCTTGTAGAAAATTATTGCAACAGTCAGTGAAAGATCTGGGGAAAATCTGTTTAAAAAATCTCTTAACAGATTGGTATTACACACTCACATTCCTGCCAAAAAGGAGTGGCTGTTTGTTTCTGACTTTCCCAGTATTGCTGTATCCTTTTTGATGCAATGGCACGTAAACAGCACATAACATTTAGAGCACACTTGCAGGAACAGCAAGGGTTTTTTTGAAAGAATGCTTTCTGAAGTTCTACTTTCTTTCTTTTCTAATAATTTCTAACATTCACAATCCTCTTAACAAGGCTGGTGTTTCACGGGGGCTCATCAATGAAGACTAATGAGCATTAGACCCTATCACATAATTTTTTCTTTTCTGTTATCTAACAAGAAATTTCATCTGCCAAGTGCAGTCAAGTTTTGTGAAGGTCTTCTGTAGTATTTTATTACCAATCTCTGTTTTGTCAGGCCAGCAAAGCTTACTCATCAGGGTGTTTTGCTGTTGGTGCTGTTTCACTGCTCACTTGCTGTCAAGATCAGATGATTATGCTAAACACCACAGGTCTCTCCCCACAGCACCAGTGTTACACACCTGCCGTGCTGGGGCACAGGCTCTGCGCTGTCCAGTACAAGACACAGACATACTGGAACAGTGAAACAACGATTCAGAGAGTGGAAATACAAGGAGAATCTGAAATTCAAGGAGAGGATGAGAGCTGGGACTGTTCAGCATGGAATAGAGATGACTTGGTGGTGGAGGGAAAGTTACTGATGTGTCTAGATACCAGACAAAAGTATTTACCAAAAGTGTAGGGATCCACAGCAATCCTCCTACTGAGGTCCTATAGCAGCACTCTCATTTATTTTGCAGTTCTAGTTTTCTCTCATCACACCTAAATAATGGAGCAAACAGGGAATTTATTCTGCAAATACTTAAAACACCCCAACAAGTGAAAAACAAAACAAAAGAGTCCCCATATGATGCTGTCAGTTGAGTATACATTACAGGCCTCAAAGTGTTTTTTATAGTTAATGTATGAAAATGTTATCCAATGAATACAGGCACACAGAAATAATCTGAAAGGGAGCACAGAAGCCAAAAAGAAATGCATCCTCAGAAAGCACTAAAAGGTGTATAGAATGTTTGAGAGATGTGTATGTTTAGAGAGACCTCATGAATATACAAAAATATACTTTGCCAGCAACAAAAGTTTAGCAAAATTTGAATATCACCTGATTCAGTACTTTCAGTATTCTGATTAAAATATACAGTCCATAATATATTGTAATGTGCACAACTATAGCACAAGCTTTGAAGACTTTACACGTGTCAACATGAGGAGTTGCCTTACTACTTCATGCTTGGGATAAATTGAAATTAAATAATTCTGTTTTGCCTCCATATTTTTAATGTTTAGAAAACTTCACCCACTGAAAATTTTCACTCCACCCAAGATTCCTCGAAAGGACATTGTTTGCAAAGACAACTCCCAAGGAACACCAGCAAATAAAGTTCACTGATGAGGAGGCCCTGATATTTACTTTCCCTGCCACATACAATGTCTTTGAATGGTAATGAGTATTGTGAGCAAGACCTTCACAAGCAGTTAACTTACAGTGTGTTGCCTTTGATTCCAGCTACAGGAAGAAAATACCTGAAAAAAGATAAAATAAAAAAAGATGACATCACAAACAGCTGTTCCACAGCACTTCTTGCAAAGAGCATATTCAGTGCATGTGACCTCTGATGTGTCCTAAGCAGAAAACGGGGACTGAGGCATTATTTATTTTTCACAGGATCCACTGCTGTGGGATGGCAGTTTCTCAGTTGCTTTTCTAGACTAGTTCCTCCAGCTATTTATGGTATTACATGTACCCAAAGAACCTGTCTATAATACTGTTCATGAGAACATTTTCAGCTCTAGAAGGCTGAAAAACACATGGAGATCTCTAAAGAGTTAATCTTGTCTGTGATCTGTCCTGACAGCCACAGTGACAGCAGGGATTCAAGCTGCCTCCTTCTGCTAGGATCAAATGGGAAGGGTCTGAGTGCTCAGGCTCCCAGGGTCTGACAAAGGCACAGACAGATGGTGTCTGAACACAGGCACCACACTGATCAAGCAATTAGATAATTAGGACAACTTCAATATAGCTAAAAAAATGTTATGCACATATTTGTGTGTATCCAAAATACCCACTTTTTAATATGTCACCTTGAAACTGAGCTTTGTAAGTGACCTTCCTTGTAACAAGATGTTTAGCTGTGGTTAAACCTTGTTTTCTATCCTGGAGGAGGACACAAGAAGTCTCTCTCCCTTTGTGTTTTGAAACATCACTACCATTGTCACCACAGCTTTGGAAAAATATTTTACTGTGCTGTTTTGCTGTTTTACTCTTTTGCCTGTACTGCCTCTATTGGATCTTTTCAAAGAAGACCACAAATAGCTGTGGGTGTATTTATCATTTTCCATCAAGTGTGCAGATTATGAATATTGAGACAATAAAATCAGGACATTTTAGCCTGAAATACTGGTGAGCACTCTTTTGTGGACACTCAGAAAACCAAACACCTCCACAGAGAAGAAAAGCAGTTTAAAGTGCAGAGAAGAGTGTGGAAAAAATTTGATGTGACAAGCAGTAATGTCCTCGCTTATGCAGTCCCAATGAGAAAGAATCACTGATCATGCCAAGTGTTTTGAACCAATGACGTTTCCTAAACTCTGGGAAAATTACATTTGTAATTTTTTGTTTGTTGACAATTCCATGTTAGCTGGAACTAAGAAGAACCCTTTTCAAAATCACATTAGACATGTTTCTTTAGTTATCTGGTTGTTACAGTAACGTATTCTCCCTTCTGAGGCTCAGAACTATCTTTTTTATCTTTGAATGCCATTACAATCTACAGAAAAAGAAACTTGATCTTGAAAAACAAATTAAGAACTGTTCTTCATAAAATACAGTCAGGGAGTTTCTCTTCAGTGCCCAAAGTATAATATCAACTCTCGTTGCCAGATTTGGACTCACCTTACTCACAAGACTGAAAATCTGCAGAGAGGAAACTGTACAAGTGCTTCAATGCTGAGAACATATGCTGCTTACACAATAATGAGGAAAGCATGAAAATCTGAGATCATTATTGATACTGCTTTTTGGCTCTCGGTAATGCAGCTTCTAATTTTTCAGCTGTAAACTGGAAAGGGTGACTTTCTTCATCAGTCACCTACAGAAGAAAAAACTACCAGCAAGAATAAAAAGACTGAGCTTTCGAAGGGGGAACCAATGTTACACAACTTATGTATCAGATACATCTTGCAATGCTGGAGGGGAAACATTTGCAAACCAAATATACTCCTAGTATGACAGGCTTAGAGCTGACAAATTATAATCTGACATGTCAGTGCAGAACAGTGCCTGCACAGAACGAGTGCAATCCCACACATCTGATGACACCACCCTCCTGCCACGCTGCAGTCTGAGAAAATGATGGGCTGTCTCAAAAAGCACCACACGGGTCCCATCTCTTCCCTTGGCCTCGGTTTACACTTTCAGGGTCTTTTGATTGTTCCCTGTAAATGTCTGTTAATGTGTGTGAATGGCTCAAGCTTCATCTCATCAAAGAAGGGCCCATGAATAGGCTGTGTTCCACCATATAGCCTGTTTTGGAATTTATATCACCACCGTAGGGAGCTGGAATAAGATACCCACCTGCAAACGCTAAGAAATGAAATCAACATTTCTCATAAGCATTTCCCCCTCTGCCTGCTGCCCGTGCCAGCTGCTTGGAAAGGAGGAACACCCTGGGAAGGCTCTGCACTGGCCCCCAGTCATGGTCCCTTAGGACGGACCGGTTCTTCCTTGTGCTCCATGGTATAGGGGCCCTGCAGCCCTTACGGACAGAGAGGAACAACCCCCTTGTGTCTAATGCCACTCGAGCACTCTGCCTGCTCCCAGCTGCAAGAGTTCTGCCCCGGAGCCACTGCCCTCACCCAGAAGGGGCTCAGCCAGCAGGACCTGCCAGGCTGCACAGCTGCTGGGGAAGGACAACGAGATCTGCTCACCTAAAAGTGGGAAGAAGGGCTGGGGTTAGTGAGGGAAGCCAAGATCTTTTCCTCCCCGGAATCCATAGAAAAACAAGTTTAAATATGCTGACTTCCAAGTGGGATTTTTTTCCATACATCTATGTTTTAAACATATCCTTAATGAAAGAATTTTGATCTTTTACAAAATAAAAAAATGTCTTTTAGACATTCAGAAAATGAGCAGGTTTTTAACTTCTGGAAAACTGTGCATTAGAAAATGTGCTAAGAGTTAATTCTTGGCAAACACTAAAACAGTAAACCACCAAATAGCTCCTGTTGTAGCTTTTTAGTATCTAAACAAGGTCATGATGTTCTGCTTATAAAACTACTTCAACACTGCTTTGGCAATGTGCAAGCATTGTATTAAAGTAATACATATTAAGAAATATTTTTATTACTGTTTCCTGAAAGTTGGTAATAACTAAGGAAGTGGAGATTAGCATTAAACCTGTAACTAGTTCACCTGAAGGACCCAATTATCTTTCCAACAGAAAAATGGCATAAAACCATGAGGATGGTTTTAATCCTCACGGTGATTATGCTGGAATTATATAATATGGCATTGACAGCATTTTGTGGGTGGTTCCAAATATTTTGCTTTTTATTCTACAAAGCTGCTGATCTCCTGAAATAAGGAAAAAAGCCCAGCATCTGCATGACCTTAATAATTTTCGATATACTAAAATCGAGTGTCAGTGTCCATTTAGCCACTGGGTCTCCACAAGATCTGTACTGTGCTATAGCTGTGCCTACATTGGCAATAATATTACTGCAGAATCCTAAGAGCTGGTTTTGTGCAAACAGTGAAGAAAGAGGTCATCTTCTTGCACCTGTGAGTCCCAGACCGACTTTCCCCTTGAGATATCAGTCTTCACTAAATCATTTCAGCCTTTTGGAGGCTGGTGTGTGACAGCACTGCTGAGAGATGCAGACTCTGCCCTGGTTACCTAATAGCAGTTGACCTGATACTGCTGCTGTAGGACATTACAGGAAGGCCACATCCTTGGAAGTCTCATTAAAGCCCTGCCAGCTGCTAGAGGATACAGAGGATTGATTTTTCCCACTTCTCTTCTATTAACCTGACTTATACTTGTGACCTGAACACTAGCAAACTGATTTCTCTACCAGCTGCTGCCTGAGCATTTGAAATTATTTAATTCTAGATCTCTGCTGTATCACTGGAACAGCAGGCTAAACCTTAATCAACAGATTTTCATTTCACTGGGCCTATGACAGATTGTTACTCTTGGGGTTATTTTAGAAATGGGAAAACTGAAGCAATTGAATCTTAAAGGCAAAGTTCTGAAGTGGTAGCTGTAAATGGGTTATTCCCAAAGGATGCCTGTGAGAAAGAAGTGAATCCTTACCTGTCAACTGACACTGACAGATTGTAGTCCAGTCTCCCAACTTCACTCCACAGGGTTAACTGTGCAAATACCTGCCAAACTCATGCAAGAAACTCTGTTCTGCTTCTGCTCTCCTCCACGTTCCTGTGTTGCTTATGGGTTTATCATTGTTACCTTAACTTCTTGGAAAGCAGGCTTCACTCCCACCCTACTACATGAGCTTAGGAGGTATAAATAAATAAATAAATAAATAAATAAAAGAGTCAGATCCTCATGCAATGATACAACACAAATGGATTCTATTTTGATAATAAGTAGAAGTTATTGAACAAATTAGGCAAAAAAGTCAAATTATGAATTATATCAGTAAGATTAAAAAGTCAATTACATCTTTTAATAATTTTTATATATATGTTCACACACAGTCAGTTGAGTAAAATACCCTGTGAAGAAATCAAGTTTACACAATGTTTTTATTTTGAAATTGTATTTTTAAAGTTTTGTTTGCTTTTAGGCTGGAGAAATTGACTTTGTTTCCTTAATGCCGTAAGAGAGGGATGAAGACACGCCCTGTGTGACATTCAATGCAGACATTGGTCCCCACAAAATTTAGACTTGTTTGGTGAACTAAAAGCCAAAGTACATTTCAAACCTAATATAAATGATAAAATTAGTATCACTAAAATGTTGTCAAGCAGAGTTCTAGCTGATGACACCTTTTATGAAACATAAGGCTAAGTAAGTTAAGCCTCTGCAGATGTTGCTTATCTTTTAAGTTAATTTCAAATAGGTTAGGAAATCTTTTCCATTTTTTCTCTTTGAAAATGGAACAAAGTTTGATTCCTTAAGAAGCTAGACAATCAACCACCTTGTGAAATTTTTACTATACAATAGAAATGCTGTTTCCCAAAGAAAGAATAAATGTGATTTATGGCAGAATACCACTAACAGTAAAAGGACCCAACACACTGGAAGGTATTTAATGTGCTGCAATGTTCCAAATTTTTGGAAAAGCACGTCTGTAAGATTTGGATAATTAGCAATTACCAGATTCCCTCACCATTCAGACATGTAAGCCTCTCAGTAGAGTTAATTGCACAATTAAACCAGGATGTAGCAGAATTGACCTGCTATCTCACTTTTTTCCCCCCAGAAACTCTCTCCAGCCAACATTCGGTCCAGAATTGTGGATCACTTCAAAACAGGTACATTTTTCCAAAGCAGTTTTGAAAACAATACCAGCTGACCACCTGAAAGAAGATAGCTTCACAAATAAAGCAAATTTTAAGAAAGACTATAGGATACTAGTGGAAAACAAGTTTCTATCAATAAGTGAAATAATCCCTTGCACATTACAAACAGGATGTGTTTACATCTATATTTAACACTTGTTTCTTCAGAAGTCCCTCAACTACAGGGAAAGGCTGGTAGGCAGTTGAGAAAAGGTCAGTGACACTGATGTTGGTGACAACAAAAGTGAAAGGAAAAAGCTACCCCTTATATGGGCTGTAATAGATACCCAGAAAAATCACTATCCCTTAAGTAAGGTAGGAGTGACAGGTGAACTACTAGAGAGACACAGAATTTGTCCATCTTCGGGTGGCTGGTTCACACAGAGTTTGGTTCTGGACCTGATGGAAGAAACTAGAAAACAGGTTCAAACATGACATACATTGTCTGCCAGTGGCATCATCATGAGCCACTGCAGCTAAATCCTACTGCCCTACAGAATGTAGGGCATCATCATCAGCCCCTTTTCTCTCTCAGAGCACTTCTTCCTACCAGGCCTTGTGAAAGAGTCTCCAGAGTGACACTTACTGCACAACACTGGAATAGAAGGGATTATCCTCCATTTATTTACAGGTTTTATGCCCTCTGTACTTTGGACTCTATACCTGTACATAGGTGCTTCTGTAACAGACCTTAGCAAAGCTTCATTTACATTCCCTACTACCTTTTGAGGTGAGATGTCAGTATAATTCAGAATGTAACCAAAGATCACCTAACAGCAGGTATTTATTCAGAGATGTCCTTGGATCACATGGACCTGCCCTCAGCAGGGCAATGTATGAACCAACACACCTGAGCTCGTTCACTGGTGAAATTCCTTGCATGGAGAAAGGAAAAGCAGAGATCTGGAACCTAGGCTTCCTAAGGTCATTTTCCATGACAGTATACTACATAATTTAGGTTGAGGACTGATAGGACCTTGGCATACAGCAAGCTCTCCTTTTTGACTTTACAATATAATGCTTGGCATTGAAGTACAGTATTCTAATTCAAGGACTCCCAGTGTGAGGACAGTACAATAATCTATGGAATTGTCTTTGTTTCAATCATGATTAGCCTGTGACTATCTTTTCAGATTTAAGTATCAATACATTATGAGATTATCAGTACTAGGAAGGTTAAATAATTTCCATTTTTAATGAATTTGGTACAACCACTATAAGCTGAATAACAGATGCTGCTACTAATTTGGATGCTTTTGTAATAGTTGTTCTTTACCAAACAGAAAAGATGTAATAAACTACAATGTTCTCTAAACAATTTGGGCAAGGACAGAGATAGAAGACCACCTTCCTACAGAGGTGCTGGATGTAGAAAAGAACCTTTGACTGAAATATCATTGAAAGCATCAGTGAAAAGCTTCTATTGGTATCTGAGAAACAACAGGATCTAATCAATGACATTAACTGGGCTGAAATTTCAAATGCACATATTTGAATTGAAGATAATATAATATTACCTTAGGTTAGAGATGAAAACTGTTTTGCAATTGAACAAAATGTTGTGAAAGTGTCCTACAAACTCATGGGAAACATCTCTAGTTTTCTTTTCTGCCTCCTCCGTCTTTCCTCCTCCTTTTTTAAGATCTGGTTATCTATGTAGAAGTTGAGGAAGACAACTCTAACTATCTCCAGGGAAGACAATAGCTGTGAATAATTTCAGGATGTAACATTAGAAAGCTTCCCAGCATCAGAAATGTTTTCAACAGTCTCCAAGAAGAAAAGGTAGGGATAAGAAGGTACAGTTGTTGGGAAATGCAATTTGGTATTCTTCTGATAAACAAACAGTGGCAGAAAACAAGATACAATGGTCTTGGTCTGTTTTTTTCTGCTATAGCTATTCTCAAAGTATTAGTCTAGCTGCCTGCCAATAAACATATGAAGTACCTCTAAGCCTTCCAAAGGCCATTAACAAATGGCTTTATACATTTTTTTAAAAACATTTCCACCATTACTATTAGAGTTTATTTGAACAGATTCTGTTTGTCCTGACGGAGTAAACAGGGACAGGAAATAATTGTTAGGTTTTGGCAACTAAATTGATAAAAAATAATTCAAAAGTTTATATGATAAACAACTAGACAGAACCAATGTTCTCTCAAAAAATTTAATATCAATCTGAAGGAAAACAATTTTCTTCAAAATAACATGACAATTTTACAGCATGTAAGTTTAAAAGAAACTTATCTCCATCTGCTGCAATAATAAATCCATATGAATATAAATAGTCTGATTTAATCACATTTGTAATTTCCAGTTACAGTTTAGCAATTACAGGCAAATACAAGTTACTAAGCTAGAGTAATTTTTTGTCCTGGTCTGAACGTCGAGCCAATTTGTCCTTTCCTCTTCTTGGGATTCTGAAAATTATCATACCTGGAAACAAAAAAAGACATTAGCACATTCTTATGAAATGCCTTTTTTGTGTATGTCTCTTCAGACCTGGTTTCATCCACAAACCTAACTCCGAGAGCTCTCTGCCCTGCTTCCTTTCTTTTTCCCCAGCTTCTTGATCTCCAAGTCCAAGAAGAAACATTCTCCTTTTCAGCAGGTTTATAATTCTACAGATTATTGCCTTTTCCCAAACATGGCAGCTACAAAGACTACTACAGAGTGTCAAACTCCCATCAGTTGGAAATTTCAAGGAGCTACTGCTAAGTGGGAGAGGAAGGACCTAGCTCTAAGTCTTAGAGAGCCTCTCTGTACTGGTATAGCTCTTAACATAATGCAAGGGGGTTCTGGTCTGTGATTTCTATGTCCTACATTAATAAAAATCAGTAAAAGACAATTCATTGATAAAATAGTTTCCCTTTCCCAGTACGTAACTTAGTATTTCTTGAGAAATTGCTGTCAGAAACTATCAGCTATCTGCTGCCAGTCCCCACATTTATTTAAAACTATCATGTTTCTGATGTGTAAGGGATGTGATGAGACCAAATGTCCATTGAATTCAAAATTAGAAAAAAAACCCCCACAACTTACAGTTCAGTAAAATGCTTCCAGTCATCTTGACTAATGGATGGTCTCATACCCTGAAGTGCAGTCATCAGGTGAGACTGGGTAATACTAAAAGTGGTCTTGGGAAGAACTGACTGATTAAGGGTGCTGTCCTCCTTGAAAAGAGAGCCATGAACAGACAATGAAAAATTACCAGAGAAACACAGTGCCATCAATATCACTAATTCTGGAATCCCCTCATCACATGTACAGA
This sequence comes from Climacteris rufus, assembly GCA_013398175.1. Classification (NCBI taxonomy): domain Eukaryota; kingdom Metazoa; phylum Chordata; class Aves; order Passeriformes; family Climacteridae; genus Climacteris; species Climacteris rufus. Next base: position 328,693 of record VZRZ01008648.1, read on the forward strand.
CAAATGTATTACAAATACAGTCACAACTTCCCCCTCTCCACATTAATAACAGAAAAAAATGTTTAACCATATGAATGCTAACATCTGGCTTATTTTCCTCACACTCAGCATAACTTGTCTTTGCTATTTTCGTTACATAATATTTAATATTATTGCAGAGATTATTTATTGAAATACCAAGAAATGTGGGAAAACAATAGAGAAGTGTTAAGACTAAATAAGAATTTTAAAAAGTGCCATACTCCATTCTTGCTTCTGTAATTGGCCTTGATAGCATTGAGTTCTGTCCTCAGGTGCTCTGCTTGCTGTTCCTGGTTCTCCAGGGAGCCTTCTTGAGAAGCTGCTCTAAGCAGTGCAGGTTGTGAGGATGCTGCATCTCTGTGAGGGACACTGGTGAAGTCGTAAGTTATGGAGTTTGGACCAGACAAACACAAAGAGCTCTAAATTGACCACAAGGAGAAATACAATAACTCATTAGGGATCCAAAAGAGCAAATTCATCATTAAGAATTAGCCTACAATTCAATATAAGCTCGCCTCCACTGGCAAAGAGAATACTTTCTTTTTAAAATACATTACATACATAATTATTTGAACAGAAAGATTTAGGTTAATATGCCAAGGTGTTTGGGCAAAAGGCCGAATTTGAATTGTTTCATGTCTGGAAAAAAAGTGTGAGTATTTTTGCAATAGCCCATCTCAAAAAGAATAAAAATCTGCTAAGTCCATTGCCTTATTTACTTATGAAAATCAGTGGTTCTGAAATATGTGCAAGCTTATGTAGTAAGCTTTGCAAATACTCTGGAATTTAAATATTCATCACCTCCAAATTCTCTGCATACTTGATAAAATAGGCACCTTTCAAATTCATCAACTTTAAGAGACCAAAGTCCTTGTAGAAGCCTTGCTGAAGAACATTTACAGTCAGAGGAAAACTAAGTCTCTAAAGATACATTAAATGAACACTATCATCCATAATGCAAGATAAAATGTACCAAAGCACCTCAGCAGTCAGTAATTACTTCTCCAATATCAAGGTAAGTTGTTTTTTGCTTTAAGAATCAATGCAAGACAGTTTTGAAAACAAAAGTCTAAGAACTCTGATAACTATTTGTAATAGCAGTTCTACAACAGGTTTTGAAAATTAATTTCCCATGGATCTCACACAAACTCTGAAATCATCTGTTCACCATAAAGAGCTTGGAGGCAGCATATCCTGTTTGGCTGACCTGTGAGCCAAGTGAGATGAACTGATCACTGTGCAGGTGCTGGGCACCCAACCTGCACATCCCTACCTGCAAACTGGCCAGAGAATGTGCTGCTTTCTCTGCAACCATGATACTACAAAAGCAATTCTGCTTCTTAAAAGCAATGATGGAAGTTAAGGTTTAGTTCTGTTCTTTATACAGGTCTGATTATTCTATGAATGAACATTTTATTGGAAACTGAAAAAGGTTTGTTGATTGTTGAGATCATAACTTAATTCTTGAAAGATGGATGGTCATTCTTTAGTAATGAAACTAAATTAAAGAAAAAACAACAAACAAACCACCAAAAGCCACACTGTTTTAGTGTTAAACTCTGTAAGGGAACAAGCCATTTGACCTGAGAGTAAAATCTAATAGGAATGTAATTTGCTTAATTATAAGATACTAAGCAGTATTTTGGGATTTTGATTGTAAAGCCCTGCAAGGCTGCAGAGAAGTTCATATTGTATTTCTCAGATCACATCCTTCCACACCCTTCCCCACTGTGAACTACAAAGTATAGTATGAAGATAGTTTGAAGGTCAAGGCAGACATAATTGTATTTATAAACTGAACCAGGTAAATGGTATGGTTTTTTTCTGCTTCTCAACTAATAATATTTAGAAAATTCAAAATATGAAGTAATTTACCAATTCTGAAGGAGTTCCATTTCCCAGATCTGACTCATAAGAGCTTCCGAAATAAAGACGGTACATGTTGGACCTTGGATCTTCAGGAAGCAAGTCAGACATGTCTAAAGAAATAAGAGATTGCTCTAGCCCTGCTTCTCCATCTATTGCTGAATCATCTGAGCCACTGCTGTGGTTTAGAAAAACCATGGAAGAGAGACTGAAGTCACTATCAGAACTAGATACAAAATCCTGTAACAAAGAACAGAACATGACAAGAGTTAACTTGTCACTGCAATCTCAAATACATGAAAAAATTTAATATACAATGCATGAGAGTACTGATTTACATTTGACTCTAGTAGTAATCTCTGTTTCTCTAGAAGTGTATTTCCAAATATTTTGCTAAGAAAATCCAATACCTTTAAGCAGAACTTTGTGTCTTCATGCTAGAAAAATAATATGAAGAGATAATCTTAAGGTTTTATTGTTTCCACTGTCTCAAACTCTCAGTAACAGCAAGTGTTGGGAAAATTCATGTATGTTTTGTGTTGTAGAACTGTACCACTTCTGTCTCAACCTTTCCCTCCAAGCAAATTAGTATCTTGTGTGAGGTGCTCTAGGAGATTGAAGCAAGTCTACTTTTATAGTGCCTAACTGCTGTACTCATTTTCAGTCACAGCCAACATATTTTAAATGATTATATGGAAATCAGAATTGTTGCTTTAGACTGGTGTCTGCAAACCTCTTTGATTCTATACCTCTATCAGTCAAAAATTTCTGAGCACACTCTACCAAGTATATGCATATTATTTGTAATTTATATACATGTAGTATTGAAGCTCTAATATTTTCTTCCTACACTTCAATGGACTGGCTTTTGCTCTCTCTGGGGTGTATGCACACTGCTCTGGAAACCACTGCTTCAGACAACAGCCTTCTCCTATGATGGATAATCATGAGGTATCAGCTACTAACTGATGCTACAAGTGAAGGGAGTGTTAGGGAAGACATGCTGGAGATCCCACTCAGTACTAAGAGTTGCATCCTCAGAGCCCAAATCCTTAGTAAGAACTGGGGCAAAAAGAATTCAGGCCTCTGAGTAGTGAAAGCTATGCCTGCCCTTTCCAGCTAGAACCAGAAGACAGCCATTAAAAATGTGAAGAGAGGTGGCTGAACAGAGGCTAAAAGAGGAAGCAACTGTCAGTCACATGAGGTGTACAAAACAAGGGTGGGATCCTGTAGTTTGGAAGTTCAAGTACTAGCTGCTGACTGGAAGATGAGCCAGAGCTGGCCATTTGAGGTACTGCCGCCCTTTTGACACTCTTCTGACAACAGTCAAACTCAATCTGCTGGAACAACTCCCCAAACCCCACAAATTTTTCATTTCCTCCATCATCCTATATGTGCCATCTCAAAACTGAATTTGCTATCTGCTCCTAATAAACTCTGTGTAGGATCCCTCCTATCCCCATCTGTCAGTTGTTCCTCACAAAGGTGATAAACACATTTGGGCTTGCAGAAATCTATTTAACAATAAACACTTATCATGAAATGAAAAACACCTTGTGCTTAAGAAGTATTTAAACCAATTCATTACACTATTCTTGTATTTTTCTGCAAACACATTAAAATGATAATTCTCTGTATAAAAACATAAGAAAAACATAATTTTGCTAAAAAACCCCATGAATATAGTTAACCCTTTCAAACATATCAATGTAAAAACAAAGAGGAGAGACTTCTTTCATATCAATTTTCTTTACCTGTGTTAAACCTAAATTTAAATTAGTATGGATTGCCTCTAATTGAGCATTGTATAATAGAGCTTTTAGGTCAGCCCCTGTGAATTGTTCTGTTTTTGCTGCCAAATCCTGAAAGTCCACATCATTTGCCAAGGACAGGGAATGACTGAGAGCTTTTAAGATTTCATAGCGTGAATTCTGTAAAAAAGGGGAAAAAAATCGTCAGTAAAGCAACCTGTTATTTTCCTTGTCCTGACTGCTAGATGGTACTTTGACCCTGTCACCAGCCACTTCCACTCTGAGGAAGGAAGATTCTTTCTTCAAGAAGATACTACCCTAATACTAGCAAGATACTACCCTAACCAAATGCAGTATACAGAGAAATATATTTCTCTAAATATCTAGTCAATATCTGGGATTTTTATATATGAAATACATAAAAATATGAAGGTCTGCTCCTGTTCATATTTTTTTTTAATCAGCTATATCCACAGGATACGACTTGATCCTGAAGAGTGTGTTAAACAGTTTTTTTTCCCCCAGTTTTATGTGAACACGCTGACATTAAAATCAGTAAATTTATATGGTTGTATAACTGGAGCTGGTCAATCAAAGTCCACTTTCTCCAGGCTTGAAACGCCACTACATATAAAGAAAAGGAGAATAAAGCCCATTAGTTTGACTTTTACCTTGCCTCTCATGGGAAATTATTTGTTTCCTCACCTGATCAGGAGGTGGACAGTACAGGCATTTATCCAGCCGACCTGGCCTTAACAAAGCAGGGTCAATCAAATCTGGGCGACTGGTAGCAGCTAGCACATAAACCCCTTGGGAAAGTGCAGAAAAATGCCATTAACATCTGGTAAACTTCTGCACAAAAAGGAGCACACAGATGAACTGGTACCTTGCAAGCCTTCCACACCATCTAGCTGAGTCAACAGCTGGTTAACCACTCGGTCAGTGACGCCTGTGTTGTCATGGCCTCGGCGAGGGGCAATAGAATCAAACTCGTCGAAGAAAACAATACAAGGCTTAGCTGCCTGAGCTCTAAAAGGGGGGGAAAAGGGCAATACTTACAGTCTGTTTAAGTATCATTCACAGGTAGAATTGCTTAGAAATATTAAAGGTAATTGCTTTATGCTTCAGACAACAGTTGCATGTAATGACAAAATAGAAAATCTGTTTTCTGTAGAATTTAGGAGGTTCTGAAGCACTGGATTGTAATAGAATCCTGCTCATTTCATGTCATACTTTGCACTCACTTTGTCATTTTGGAAGTGCTTGACTTTCACATACATAATATACAAGAAAGCTCTAAAACCCAATCACTGTAGATGAGGTCTTGGCTTACATACATCTAACAAAAGGACTGCCTACATGATAAGATGAGAAGCAAAGGCTCTGCAGGATATGTTTACATTAGTGAGCTCAGAGGGCCAGTAAGGGCAGATTTGTAAAAGAAATCTACTGCGGGCCTCAGTACAAGTCTAATATGACCCTATGTATTGAGTGTGCATTACTAACTGAAGTACAGTTGACTGCCTTCTGGAATAATCTGAAAGGAATTCAGAATGTGTTTTCCAAGACAGTTCTGTGATGTGAACCAATGTGCTGTACATGTAGAGAACTGGGAGTTCAGTTTCAAAAGCACACTCCCGACTGGATCCAAAACTTGCAGATCTTAAACAACGATGGCCAGGCTGAACCTGATGAGATACACACAACTGGTACAGCACAACTGATTATTTCAGATGCTTTTATCATCTGATGCCATGACTCTCCTCAGACAACAAAATTATTTCTTGGTGCTTTAACCAGTAAAATTAATTGATAACATCACAAATCTTTACAAAACAAACCTGTTAAAGATATCTCGAACTGCCTGCTCACTTGCTCCAATGTATTTGCTGAGCAGCTCTGGTCCCTAAAAAAGTATAATCAGAAAAGAACACTCATGACATGTTTCTTAGTTTTAACGTGTAATTCAACATCAGCATATATTTTGTGTACTACAGTGAATTTTCTTGCAGCCAAGACAGTGGCACCTCTGAACAGAAAAGCTAAGGAGTCTAGATAAGCCAAAATAATTTTTTAGGTGTTCCAACTTGTTTAAAAGTAATCATTTTCATTTCTGTACCATAACAGAACATATGTTACAGTATCACAAGGTAAAGGTTTACACTTTATTTTAAAGTATTAAAAAATATATTGTTCCACTTCATTGTTCAATGGAACCAAAATCTGGGGTCTTTTTACAAAAAAAATGAGCATCTAAGAACACCTAATTAATTTTTATAATTCTGCCTAATTAATAATTATACAAAAGAAAATCTCAGTAATAAAACTGTGAAGTTCCAGAAATCAGATAGTGGGATATCCAGAAACAAGCAAAATTTTAAGTGTGAGTTTCTTACTTTGGTATTTTGCCCTCACAAGCATACAGTTTCAGGTATTATGTGAAGCTATTTCATTCAGTTAATAAAATGAATGAATTAATTTTAAAATCTTGCTACCTTGATGCTGATAAAATTCATTCCGCTCTCTCTGGCAATCACTCCTGCCAACAGTGTTTTTCCTGTTCCAGGTGCTCCATACAGCAAGACTCCTGATCTCTGTCTTATGGGCAAGTTTGCAAATAATTCTGGATACTGGAAAAGAGTTTCAATGTGATACATTCTAAAATAAGTAATTATTCTGTAATGTACTGTAACATCACTGACTAGTGATGAATTTTGGCTAAACAAAATGCATCTAATTTATTATATCCCCAATATTATCCCAACAAATCATTTGGACTGTTATTAGTCTACCTGGGGCTGAAGTAGGTTCCTAGGCTTAATAGGTACCTGAAATACAAACAAGTGGGATTTTCTACCAAGAGGAAACAGGATAGAATAGGGATGGACTAGAGCTTTATAAGGAACTGGTAGTTCTAATTTCCTATTTTAATCACTGAATTATATGATCAAATATGCTCTTCAGTCATTTCTCTGAAGTCTCAATGCTCTTCTCAATGTATAAGTTTTAAGCAAGGCAGAAAGGCAAAAGTAAAATTAAGGGAGATTGATTGATAGGCATTCATCCAAAAGAAAACAGTTCTCCAGCAAAAGCATTGCAGAAGACAGCTGGAAATGATGTATTTACAGAGCCTAATCACAAACTCTGCAACAGAGACTGTGGCAATACTCCAATATTCTGGAGCAGTGCTTGGTCTGTGATAAAGTTCAACCATTGCCTTTTGCATTTGGAAGAGAGAAGGGGAAGGAGAAAGAGTTTTCCAGCAGCTGAAGACAGCTGAAGATTGGAAAGATACAAAAGTAGCTTAAAATCCTGCCTGCCATCTTTCTATCAAATACCTTAATAATCATTCTTCCTTAATAACATTATGCACAAAATTCAAGCAACTAATTTAAAAGAACTTGGTTATTACCGGGATGCCTGTTATTACGGCTTATCCCGGCTTATCAGCCGGAGACGCAGAAATAATGAGAGCCGGAGTCCGAGCTGTGTTCTCGTGTTCAGAGCAAAGGGCGGAAGGGGGGAAACCCACCTTCGTTTAATTCTTATATACACTTTTAGAAATCACAGATCATTGGAGAAAATTTACACTTCCGTCTCTAACTATATTGGTTACAAGAAGTGTCCGTCAAAAGGATCTGTGTCCATGGGAAAGGAATGTAAAAAGATAATTTTTACAACAACATAGCTATGTTTACAGAAATCGTCCTTGAAACTGTCTAACAGAAAGAGCTGGCTATTTTTTAACAGTGAAAATGGGCAACACTTGGTACCTTTGCAGGTAACATGATGGTATCCCTGAGCATTTGCTTCACATCTTTTAAGCCACCAATCCTGTCCCAGCCAAGGTCTTTAGGTTTATGAAGGTTGACATTTCTCAGAGCTAATGGAGTAAAATCTTTTAGAGCTTTCTGAAAATCCACAGTTGACAGGTTCAAATCTGCTTAAAAAAAAAAAAAAAAGAAAAAAATCCTGAAAAAACACCAAACACACAGACTACCAGTAACAAATTCCTCAAAATATGTAACAATTCAATACATTTTTAACATAGAATATAAAAACTGGGGGTTTGTTTCTGTATTACTCCACCAGTTCTGGATAACAGAAGTAAGACTATGAAATAAAGAGATTTTGTTGTCAACATACCACCATTATCCAATGTGCTCTGGTTAGAAGCACAGGTATGAATGGCACGATCAACCAGCATGGTAAAATCTCTAGCAACAAAACCTTCTGTTTCCTTTGCAATACATTGGAGGTCAAGATCAGAGAAGTTCTTCAGATCAGAATTCAGTTTCTTCTTTGTTATGGAATACAGCATTTCACATCTTTGCTTCTGAAAAATTGAATTGTGCAGCAAGTGTGTATTGAATTTACTGTTTATATGGAATTCAGGAATTCAAAGAGTAAACAGGTATGACTTACTAAAATTTCCTTAAATATTTGCGTAACAGCAAGCATTTAAATAAAACCTAAGCAATATAAACAAACACTAGTTCTTCAGGTGCACTTCAATAAATTCACTAGTTTTATAACTTTAAATATTCACCTCACCACAGTTACCTTAAAACCAACAATAAGAATGAAACAACGCTCCCTCCCCAGATTGTACTCTTTTACATCCATTTTTTCTGTTCCACAGCAAAAAGAACACCTTTCATTTTGTCACCATAAGCAGAGAATAGGTTTGACGTGAAACATATTGTGCTAGGTAAAAACAGTTGAGATATTTGGTATCTTTTGAGATCTTGACTTTTCCAGTGATGTCTCCTTATCTGTGTATTAGTACAAAATCAATAAAAACAGACTTGCAGGAAGTGGGAGAAAGCTACACTGCATCTAAGGCAGCATCCCCTCCTCAGTGGCTTTGACCAAAGACACACAGACAGGAACAGCTCATGTTAGATACGAATGAATCATTAGGGAAGGCAGAGCTTCAAAGTATCTGCTTCCTTCTGCAAGAAAGTTAATACTGTTGATTCTTCTCTCCATCCTTTTTTTCTTTTCAAACTGGACTATGTTCAAAACTAGAGGGATACTATTAATATAGGAAACAAACCCAAATTTTTCCCATAAAATTCATATGTAGTTTTAATAACATTTTTCAAATACATCTACTAGGGACATACTTATTTCTCTGAGCTGTGAAGAAACACCTGTTGAATTTCATTTATCTAACTCCATGACTTAGATGTTTTTACAAAGCTGCTCCTTTAGCATCCCCTTGTAGGTAACAAGGAGACTTGCCTATCTCACCTGTGTCAGACAACCTGACTTGTTTTACATTGAACTGAGATGTCCTCTGAATACACCCTTCTCTTACACTCACTGAAGAGTGGGGCCAACTGGGAGTTTTCACTGGATTGCTTTTATTTTTTTTTAACTTTATAATGGCAGATATAAGTTCTGAGGTATTCAAGTATCATAAAAGAACTTCTAAAATTTCCTGATTTTTTTCTCCTCTTCGGGTGTAACCTACTATTTTTACAGCTGTTCCAGCATTATAGTTGAGGCTGCTGGGAAAGCAAACAACATTTTAGTCATTTTACAGGAATTTACCTGATCTGGAGAGCAGATACATTTGAAGCACTGAAATACATGGGTTCCTTGTGCTGAAACCAGGGAAGGATGAAGGGAATGTTCGGAGTGACTTGTGGCAATTAATGCAATCAAACTCCCCATGGAAATAACTTCTTTCATCAGATCTTTCAACACTAAACACAGAAGACATTGCTCCATGAATTGCAAAAAAACAAAAATAACCCTAACACTGGAGAGCATCATTAGTACACACAAAATGTAACAACTTTGCAATACATTATTTTTATTCCCATGTTTACAGTTGTTTTTTTTAAACTAGGAAAAAAAAGGTATAGCAATTCTCCCTAGGACAGCACATTCCATTAAGAAAATGCCATCAGAAGTGCGTTTTAAAAGTTGATTTTGTAACATCAATGATGATGTCTATTTTGTGTGCTATTACTCCCTCCATGCAAACAAAAAAGGGGAAGTTATAAGAATAAAAATGTATTTTAAGGCTAGAAAATAAGCACTCTAGGAAAAAAGTATATACATAAAAGTAAAACAAATTAAGGATGCAAGGTAAATCTTCAAGAAATAATCTTTAAAACTCTAAAGCTCTGTTGTATGCATTATACCTTTAAATTAAAGTAACAAGAAACCCAAACAATTCTGCATGTAACTTAAGAGCATATTTTTAAGAAAGGAATACAGTATGACTTTCTGCACTTCAAAAGTAATTCAGTAAAAATTATGCTAATTTCCTCAAACTGAGCTAAGAAATGGGAGGTATTTTTCCTCTGGCTTTATTAATCTTGATCATTTAGAGTTAATTTTAATTTGCAACTTATCAGTGCCCAGACTTCAGGGAATAAAAGGGAACAGTATACAGCATGTCAAACTACAGTTGCCCACCTTATTTTTAACATTTGTGGATTGTTACATTGTAAAAGAAGACAGAAATTTTACAATGTATACCAAGCTGGTTATAAAGAAGTTGATACTCATCTAAAAGAAATTGGTTCCAAACATCAGTAAGTATCAAATTGATGTATGGCTGTAATTACAAATAATAATTATGGAAAACAAAAAGCAATTCACCAGTAATTATCAGTTAAAGATTAATCTGCAGTTTGTAATCAACTGCAATGTATTTGAGTGCATGAACAACACAAAAAAAGAATAGAGAAGCCTCTACCACCAGCAGTGGTACTGACAACAGGCACTACCAGCAGCAGCAGTGGTGGAAGTACCCTGGCAGGACTACTCCAAGCTCCAGAGTGGACTATGTTGGCTCAGCTAGTGGTCCACAAATGCCTACACACCATAACTTGTGAATCTCTGCCTGAATATCACATGGTCCAGAGGCAATAATGATACAGACAGAATTGTTCAGGCAGGACAGTATGATTCAGGTGCAAGAAATTCTAAGCTGCATTATATTTTTATCCAGACACAGGTAGCACAGTATTACCATAAGCAAGTCTATTGCTCTGAACAGTTTCAGGGCTGTTCTCATGCTCTGGTGTAGAAGGTACTCCGACAATGTGATCAAGATCATCCATCAAAAGAATGGATGGTTGTCTCCACGCTGCCTCTAAAAAAGCTTCTTCCACATTTTTCCTTATGTTTACTAATCTTTTTCCTAAAACAAAATACTATTATAATGACAGAAAGCATCAGGAAAAAAAAATCAGACTGACTACACCTTGCTCACAACGGTTCGATTTTTCTGTCTTAACTTTACATCTATAAATCTAGATACCAAGATTAAACCAGAGTCAACAATCAGTAAAGAGTCCACATCTTCAACCAAAAAAGTTACACATTCTAAAATGAGACTAATCATCTTTTACTAACCCCTATAGAAGTCTACAAGTCTAATTTCCAGATAGTTAAAATCACAGAAGTATCAGTAGCACTCTAAAAAGCTACTAAAGAGTCCTGCAACTGCAAGAATTTTCCAGAGTGAAGGACCTAGCTCATTATCAATCTTTCCCCTTTTCTCTGCTGCAAGGAGCTCCAGCTTAAGCAGTGACTTAAGCAAAAATACAGCAGGCAATATAAGGGCTTTGTAAGAAAACAGTTGAGTACTTTCTGCCCCTGTAACAGCAAGACTACTTAGAAACGCCAGTAAAACGCAAGAGCAGAAAATAGCCTTTTCTGTGCTCTTCCATCTTTGTGCAAAATACTTATTTTGAACTCACTAAACCTAAGGAGTCATCATCTATAATCAGGAGTGTTAGATGACCACTGACAAATTCACTAGGTTAGTAAATATGCCAGCATAAATCAGGTTTCAGTTGGTTGTTCGATCCTTCTTTGTGCCTGTGTCATCCCTTCACTGAGTACAGGTATCCTTTAGCACTTATGGTTTGTTAACATATTTGTTTCAGCTAGCACACTGAAAAAACACACAGTTCAAATTCTTTTGCAACTTCCTATTTTGTAACAATTAGAAATAAGCATGGCAAGTATGGTTTGAATTTGGGTCATATGTGGGACAGAAACTGATAGAAGTGTGAAATAAACTTAAAGCAGCTGTATTTTCAGCAGACTGTTGAAGATACTAATTGTGGGGCATCAAACACCCTTGCAAAACCAGCAAAAATACTAGAAAAATTATTCAGACCAAATATAGTAACTTCATAACTGTGCCTCTGTATCATACAGCAATCATTTGAGATTAAAACAAAAAATTCTCATACCTCTTAAAGCTTTACAATCAATTACTTCTACATGAGCATCCAGTCTAGCGAAAGCTTCTTTACAGACGGCCTTTGCTAATGTTGACTTTCCACTTCCCTACAAAAATAAATGTGAGCTAAAGTAAAGCGACAGAGCCAGTTCCTTGTGCTTCTGTGTTTTTGTCACAGTATACACCAGTCAACAAGCTGGGAAAACTGTACACACACTGGGTTTATTGCTCAGTAAAATATATATGTATATTCTGCCTTTGTATCACTAGGTGAGGACCAAAGCCCTAGAGTGAAGCAAATATAAATTCAGAGTGGACACATCCAGTACAGAGAGTGTTCTGATCCCACTGAGTTCAGTGTTAAGACATCTGCCAGGTTCAGTGAAATATGGTATTAAATGGATCACTGTAAGAGGCAACAGGAAAATAGCAGTAGCACCTCCACTGCCACTTTATGTTAGAACACAAGAGAAAATATATGCTTATTTTCCTTCAAGTACTTCAGAGACAAGAGGCGTTTATCACACTAAAAACACAAAGTAGATTAATCCCCTATTGAAACTGCACTGGTAGCAATCTTTAAAAGGTACATCTCTATATATACACACACACACATGAAATAGGAATATATACTGATGAAGTGTGCATTTAATGTGATAATGTTTAACTGAATTACCTCTGTTCAGTTAACTGCTCTTTTTTTCAGCTTGTTCTTTATTCTTTGGAACTCGCACAGTATCAAAGAAAAAGAAAGAAGACCATTTTGTAACCACAGAAAACAACTTGCAAGGGTTTACAAGGTGAAAATAGCAATGTATACCTTTCCTCCTGTGAGAAGCACCCCTCCACTTCGCAGTCCCACAGCAATAGCAGCCAGCTTTTGAGATAAAGGACGCCCCAGGAGACTGTGGCTTATGTGTTCAAATAAAGATGTTCCTAATTTGTCCACTCCTCTGTAGGGTAAAGGAAACATTAAATGGCCTAAGGTAGCACCAGTGCACTCTATGTAAGCAGTAAATGCTTGCACTATGGGGAAGCTACGATGCTGACAGATTGTGATGTACTTCACCTCTTCAAGAAAAAGCTGAAGACAACTCAATCAGAAGAGAGAGCACCTTTATCTTGCAGTGAGGACACAAGGAACACAGACAAACATTGCACAACACCCTCACAAGGGAAGGATTATCTACCATTGTACACCACACTAGCATGAGACAGTTCTCAAGTATTAAGAGCTAACCAGCTTTTGGTGCTTTATCTACTCGAGTGTCTGAGTAACACCCTGCTAAGGAATGTAACATGTCTGTGTCAGAAAAATTCTCAGCCTTTTCAGAAATAAGACACAGTTCATTTGAAGATGTCCTTATCCTTCATTGGTCCTAAATCTTTGGGCCTTTCAACACCATAGTGCTCCTGTCAGGTCCACAAACAACAAGGCTACAAGTTTTGTATGTCAACTTTAAACAGAAAGTGTCGTTCCATGAGAAACTGAATGAACAAATAAATCCTGGTTTCTAACATGCATACCCTAGCACATCCTATCACTACACATTGTCTCCGTATCAGCTTCCCTTCACTCTTCAATAATATGCTCAGTTGCTTTCACAACACCTCAGTGATATTCTCAGTTGCCTTTCCCAGCACAGACAGCACACTATCACCACACTCCAAGTGTCTTATGTCTCCTCTGCCCCATCCCTCCTTCACGTTTGCAGTATCACTGTTTTCCCTTGTGCTAATGACCCCAGCACTGTGCATTTCTCTCTCAGCTGACAATTTGGATAAAACTTTTAGGAACTACATTTCTTTGAGACCCATACTATTAAATGCAGTTAAACAAGTAAACATGTTGAAGTTACTGTGGGACAAGGATTGGCAGACTTCAATTTATCATAAGTTTTGTTTAATTTGAAAACCCCAGTAAAACCACCCCCCTATCCCTTGGTGCTATGTAGAAATCTGTTCATACCACTCAGAACAGCAAGAACTTCTCAACTATCAGTATTTCTTCTAAAATTCACTTCTGAGGCAGTCTCAGTTCTGAGACCTTCCATCCTACTGACAGACATGACAAAATTTTCAGTATGTGAGTACCTTCAGACACATTCACTGCAGTAAGACCATTCAAAGACAAAATTAAGCATCTGCATAAAATAGGATAAGGTCTGAACCTGAGACCAGCCAAAAGATGCAGATATTTGCTTAGATCTGGCATATTTTATAAAAATCTGCATTTCCACCAATGTAATTTTTTTCTCATTCTCATTCCCATTCTCTCCCATGTTTTTTTCTATGAAAATGTCTCACCCTAAATCACTTAGTTTGTGGTACGGAAGGTTCTCGTCTCTATCAGGCATAGGTGGCTGGCTGTCATCATCAGCTTTTCTAGTTAGAGGATGTAAAAGAACCTACAACAAAGGAAATAGTTAGGAGTTTAGACTAAATATAACTATAGAAGAAGGATATGAAGCAATTAGCCATTTTTGCAATTGTGCAAAGAAAATGCTGCATGTATGCTTTGCTGAAGCTTACAGGGCTTGAAAGAAAGGTGCATTGGTGAAACGGAGCAGGTACAACTATTTCCAAAACACAGTCTGGTGTTGACACTGATTTCACAGGCTGCTATGAGATTTTGGGCCAAGTGCTGTTTATACCAGAGTATGCAGCCCACTATCTCTTTCCCTACCTCCAACTTGTTCCTTCTCCTGTGCCCTCCCCTGTTGTGCTGGCAGAACTCATGAGGCAGAATAGGGAAACAGATCAGGCATCTGATTGGGTGAAAAGTAACTTGGCATAAAATTTTCAATCTTGTTTACCAGGGAGCTGGTATGTAAAGCCGGGCAGGCAAACAGGGGTTAGAGATAAGAAGAGGCCAGTAGGAAATGTTGACACTGCTATTAAGAAATGCATTTTGCTCTTTCACCTTAGTACCCATCACTAGAACAATTTCTAGAAGCCTTCTTGTACTCTACTACTAGTAAAAGAAAGCTCATTTTATTTATTTTTTAACAACAATCTTAAATTTTGGAGACAAATTCTAGTCCAAACAGACAAAAGACACCTTAATTCTCCACTAAAATTTCACTGGATGTTTAAAAATGAAAAACGATATCCCAAACCTATTACCATAATCTTGAAATTATGGGCACTTGTTCAACCAGAATTACTAATGGAAGCAGTAATCCTAATATTAAGTAAAAATATTTTTTCCCCTGAGAAAGGAAATATGGAAGACACAGAAAGAACAGAAACTATATCAGAGCGAAGGCAGAGTGAGTGTGGTAGGTTTGAATGGGCTATGTCTCATCTTTGCCAGAACAAGCCACTGTTCCTGCCAGATACACTGTGAAGGGGTTTAGTTACCAAGGGAAGGAAAAACTAAGTGCAAAGATGGTACATATTCAAGTAAGTCTAAAGATGTTCAAACTTGGACAGTACTAACTTTCCTTTGTTCTAACTGATTTTTCTGAGAGTTTGATATAGACTATGAAACTCAGTGACAAGCATGGCATGCCTGGAATCTCAGCAGGGCCTCAAGCTACAAAAAAACAAAGAATGCAGATGTAATTTAACAAAAAGACTGACATTATTTATTTTAAAAGGGAAACCAAAATATATTATATACAAAATGCAATATATTTAAAACAAGTATAACCATTTAAATTACTTGATACCTGATACTATGTGATATTTACTTGTAATTTAGTCTTTTGCAGCAAACTGGGACTCAGTATAAAAATATTCTCAGACTTATTTTCTTCAATGTGCACAGGTTGCACTACACTGAGGACAAACTCCTCCATTCCTGTAGAAGCACAAAGAACAACTATTAAAATTCCACATAAATTCAGTTTTCATTCCCCACAAAATAAGACAGATTAGAATATTACTACAATATAATCCCAAATGAAGGAATAAAAAAAGTTAATCATTATTAAAGGATAACTCAAGATTACACTTTCAGAGTAAACAGATACCAGTTATGTTAAAAGGTGTATACAGAAATTAGATGGTATATTGGCTAAGTCAATTGCCCGGTAGACAGGACAATATTATCCTTGCCTTCTTTAACACACAGATGAATAGAGTCTGTGCTCGTCATTATCCACGGGTGAGCATCACTACTGCAATCCTGCAGCCTAGAACTGAATGCACATTTAACATCATCTTCATGTATATCTTTATGCTAAATAGGAAAAAGGAAAGAGGTAAATAAAACAAAACCAGGTGTTAGTAAGTAAAAATGTTTTCTTCCTATGCACAAAGCATTTGTTTCTCTTATGGCAGCAGAGAGATGGAAGAAGATGTAAGAGATCTACTCATTTAGAAAATAGCATTTTGCCAACAAACACCATTTCTATCATCTGCTCTAGGGAAAGCATCTCTGCAGCCCCTGCTACAGCCACAGCTGAGTATTACAGCACCTCTAAAGATTTTATCTTTGGAACACTGATGTGAGGGCAAGGAAAAGCTTTTATTTTTGTTTTGTTTATCTGTCTTGCCAGATCCAAGGGCAAGACCCTGGGTTTGAAGATATGCACCAATATTGACCTGAGACTTATTTTAGGTGCTCACTATACTCCTCTCTTCCCTGTATACCCCTTTCCTATAAAAAGAACCCTGGGCTCATCCACTTCAGGGGCACCAGCAATAAACTTCAACAGGCAGGCAGAGATCAAGTGACTTATCCCAGATCACCCAGATAAATGGAATAGGGAAAGAAATTGAGTTTAGGTCCCATATCTCTTGGCTAAGTTCCTAAACACAGAAGCATAACTCCTATGTAGAAAGAGGGGAATCAACTAAGATCCTGAGAGCAGTATTCAGAAAGGAAAATGAAAGCTACTGCCACAATTCTTTCTGCATTTGTCTGCTTTTTTACCAAGAACTAGAAGAACTTCAACTGAATTAGAAAGGAAAGGGAGAAATTCGGATTTAAAACATACAAAAGTGCATACAACTACTTTTTTACAATTTTAGCAGATTACTGCCAGAATATCAGAATTTTCTGAGTTGGAAGGGACCCACAAGGATCATCAACTCCAACTAATACTTCTTTTATCTCCAACATAACAAAAATAATGTAGTTCAATCATTCTTCTGCAGGTAAGAAAGCAAGGCAGAATACTGGGGTTAAAGACCAAAGCTGCCTAAGCCTTGCTATGATGGCAAGTGCCTATATTTACAGTTCTGAGGGACAGCTAACATTGGAAATAACCAGGCCAGTGTCACACAGAAACAAGCATAGAGTAAGTTATGCAGAAATGCCTCATTCCAGAGATACATCTGATGGACTGTGAGAACTGGTACTAAGTGTGTTCTTACTGTCACAGATGCTCACTCAGAATATGTCTCAGATATAGGAAAACAGAGGGATTCAATGGGATAACTCTAGAAAATGAAATCTTTAGTATGAGGAAAAGAAAAAAGAGACTAAAAAACTAAACAGCACATATCAGTTATGACAATTTCACTACAATTGTCTGTGCATTGCAGTGTTTGAAATATAAGCATGTCTTCTCCCAGAAGACTTAAACTGAATACTTACTCTTAAACTCTATGACTCTTTTTCTTTTTAGTGTTTGTTTTTATAGGCTTAAATGTATACACTTAGTATTTGCTCGGTTTGAACCCATATGAATGTACTTCAAATGAGGGTCTGATGCAAAATTATTATTATTGTTGCTATTTTGACAGTGATTCTTTATATTTGAGACCTAATTTAAACGAAAATGTATCTTTTCCCTACCGATGCCATTTCTCCTTTATGTCAACATCCATTTTAATAATAAAGACATCAGAAATTCTCACAATTTGAGAATAATGGAAAACCCTATGATTTAAAAGGTGCTATACAGCATTCTTTTAATAGCTTCAGGAAACAAGTTAAAATTCAGAAGTTCTATTTTCTCCATCCTCTGTGATATCTACCAGTTCCTTTAAATACAAAATTGTTACAATTAGCATGCCAAACTATTTGGAGCTATGTACCAAGAGCAAACCAAAATTTAATGGCTTGATGCTTACAATACATTAATCAAAATATAAATACTAGATAAACTCTGTTTAAGTAGATCATAGCAACCTATTAACTTAAACTTATCTAGTAAAAAGAAAAAACAGGGACTTATACAAAAAAGAAGGTCTTTTGGAAATATGTCCATCATAAACAATAGACAATTTCCAAACCATCATCTAACAAATTAAAACAAATCAACATAACCCCTCCCCTTCCAATGTGACCAGAACATTATCAGTTTTCCAGTCCATGAACAAGCACGTGGCTGAGAATATCAACTCACTAAGTTCTCTTTGGGTTGCAGGGTAAGAGATACAGGAATTTTAGGAACAGATTCAACTGACTTAATTCGGACTGTGGAATGTATTCCGATACGGAGCTTTTTTCTCAGACCATCAGGAATCTGAAATATTTCAAATAAAAGAAAAAGAAAAGGAAGTATTAGAAAGTAAACTAGTTATAACATTGCATATATAATACTACATCAATCTAATCTCTTCATCACTAATGGAACCTCTACATTTGATCATTGATCAAGAGAATTAAGAAGGAATTTATAAAACTGACAGTGATATCCAACTTACCCTTACATGGACACTTCTAACTATCTTTTACCCAATTTGTGAAAGTGCTCACTACAGCTGACCTTCTAGTAACTTCTTTAAATAAAACCCAAAAGCTCAAAAAAGAATTAGGAGGAATTGTTAGAACATTGCAAGAATGCTCTTAGTATAGAAGAAAATAATTTCCTTTCATTTGCTGATTAAAATTAATTTTACATGGTGGGTGAATATACATAGGCCACTACAGAGACCAGAACTAAGCACACCTGCAGTAGGCAGAGAGAAAATCCAGTCTCCCTACACCATACTAGTCAGTTTGCCTTTTTAAGGAAACTCCTTTTCAATTAATCTGTCTTATTTTAAACTTACACCAACTTGAAAACAAGTCCTAAATATTTACTAAGTCTGAGAGACTTTATGATTGCTGGCATTCAGAAAATTGTTACATCTGTCAAAAGATTTCATGGCAAAGACCACTGCAGACTCCTGCTCTCATTCTCAACACAGCAATAAATGAATGGTGAGAAATGTATCATGTCAAAATAGTCATGTGGTGATTCGAAGCACATTTTGTTTTTGTTGATCCCACAGGATCTTCTTTCCAGGCGAGAAAGAACATAATCAGGCAGCAGTTCTATCAGAACAAGCTAAAATGTCAGTATCTCCACACCAGGACTTGTGCCACCTTGCAAAATGGCATATAAAAACATAAATAGTTTAAATTATATAAACTAGTTGTTTGATATTAATTTTTTAGATGTATTTTAAAGAGTATATAAAAGGACTCACAAACATCATATAGCATTAAGATATGTGATTCCACCACTTTACAGTATGATGGCCCCCAGGGTGCAAGGCACATTTCCAAGTGTTAACTGATGAAGTCTTACTGTGCAGTACTGAGTGTATGAAAATAGATACTTCCACTTTCTCATTAATACACTGGCTACCTACAGATTTTGGAGAAAGCATGTATTCCCTTCAGAAACACTGAAGCATCTTCCCTCATTTGGTGTAAGAATGCTAAGTGTGCAGAAACACAGAGTACACTGTACATCTTGGAGAATAATGGTAAGTGATGTAGTCCAGAATGACTGCAAAGCACAGCTCTAGTAAACAGTATTTGATTCGAGTATGCTTGAGAGATTAACACAAAGTCTACAGCCCAAAACCACGTTAGGTAGCCAGCTCCACAATTATCCAATAGGAAATATTACAAAATAAACCCCCCAAAAGATAGTGTGCTCAAACTGACCCAAACTCTTCCAACATGTAGGGATCCCCCGTTGTGGCCACACTCTATGACACTCTTTAGGTCTTCAAATCCATTCCAAACGATTTGGACAACAGGTGCCTCACTGGATGCTTGACTGCTATTAGAATTAGAAGGACTTTTGTCCTGTGTACCACTCAGATGATTTTGCTTTTCAAGTGGTAGATTTTGTTTTGCTTCTTGATGACGCTGTCTTGGGGAAAGCAGCTCATTAATTTTTCCATAAGTTACTACAGGATTTGGGTCCAAATCAATAAATTCTAAATTCCATGGAAAAACATGAACAGCATTGCATTTCAGAAATGCATGAGTGGTGGATACATTCTGTACGCTGGGAGGCTGGGACTGACACACTCTAAAAATGGAATCCATGTGAATTAAGTTCAGCAGCTTATCTTTGAACATGCTTACTTCATCGTTACCACAGGAAGTCTTTTGCTTCTGCTCAGATGTATTTGAGAAAATGTTCCCTATGAAATTCCATATATTTGGGAGAACATTTGAGCCAAATGCCATGCTTCCATCAGCCTTACTCTGTTCAAGGACTCCAGGCTTTAAGTAAGGTTGTTTGGCAAAAGGATCCTTTAATGTTTCATCTTGTTCCATGTTATTTTTGACAAAATTTTTGAGTAAGACGTCACTTTCTGTGGAAGGCGTGCTGGTGATATTCTCCTCAGGTCCATGTGCTTTGGGACATATCAGAAGCTCTGTGCATGGCTCTAATCTCCCATACGGGGCTGCTGGCACAAGTGTACCTAAGTGTGAACAAAACAAGCCAATGAATGCATCCCCTCCTGCCAAACAGGTTACTGGAGGTGCCCCCAGAGCCCCCAGAGCCGCTTACCGATCCTGATATAAACGTGGGTGTGCTGGTCAACCCACACGGGAAAGACGGCTCCTGGAAACACCACTCGAATCTGGTCAAGGAGCTGCTTTTCAAGAGAGGAAGCGTGCAGCTCCTGGGGAGATGTGATATCATTATAAATGACACACTGCATACATTTTTAACATTGGTTTGAAGGAAAAAACCTCGACGCCTCTACCATTTGAAATATAAAATACAATTAAACTCCACCACATTTAGCATTTTCTTACAGGTGGAAAAGAATGAGGCACTGTGCAAAAAACTCCTTGAGTCAGAAAGTCTGTCATCTGTAAGACAAGCACACGAACAATGGAAAGGGTTTCATTACCAGAATTTCCCAATCATCTGCTGTGAGTGGTTCCACTTCTACTTGCTGACAGGAGGACACATGGGAACAGGGTTCAAGAAATACCTGGCAAAAGTACAACCAAACTTCTTATTTTTAAATATATAAAAGTTCCATCTTTAGTTCAACTAGAAAATTGACATGTCCTTCATTATATGTTTTCACTACTTGGAACATACACCATATTAATGACTAGGTAATTCCTAAGCAGATGAATGCTCAGTATATGGGAAATGGATTGCATTAGGCTTGGAGATGTCAATAAACAGTGAATGTGAAAAGCATCAGAAGCTACATCAGGTGACAACAAACAATCAATTTTTAATACATCTTGATCACATGACCATCTTTCAATTTTTAAATCTTCAGGGCTTTAGAAAGATGAAAAATTCATTGACTTAGGCACAAATCTAGACAAGGTAAAACCAGCTGAAAAATTAGGAAAAAGTACAATACAATAATAAGTCCAGCTCCTTAATAAATGGTTTCATAGGAAGCAGTCCCACCTCCACAAAACAATTTAAATATCCTGTATATGAAGAGGAACAATAAAAGCTATTGTGGCTTTAGTCTTTCAGAATGCATTAAATATATATTTCAAAAGTCAGTTTTTGTCAAAGGTTTCATTTGACAAAACATAACAATTTTCAAACAACATATTGCAATTAAATTTCATTAATTTTTTTCTTGAGATAAAACTAGTTGCCTGACCTCTGAGAGAATTATGTCAGGTCACCTTTCATAAAAGTACCAATTGGTTTTAAATTCCTCTAGGTCCTTAATTTGAAGTAATAATTGAAAGGAATGTATTTTCTCCAACACAGCAAACTGAAGATCAGACTATTATGGTACACAGCAAATATGTAACTCCTGAATCCAAAACAATGATGAAATACCTAATTATTCATGTATGTATTCGATTGTACAGATGGTTATTTCCAGGCAAAACTGGGTGAGGTTTTCTCAGGTTTCCTTTGTCAAATGTTTTCTTGTTGAAGGCTATTAATTGCTAGGACTAAAAAGGGTAGATGCCTTGCTGCTGAACTACTAAGTTGGAAATTTCTGCAAGCAGACACGTAATTTTTAGAGAAAATATGTTAAAAAAGGAAACGAGGTAAGAGAATACACTGCTCTGAGTCACATTCTTTGATGTCTTCTATTAGGCTGAATAAAATTTTACATATGAGAGAATAAGCATATAAGAATGTACTACATGGTAACACTGTGTAGAGCAAAACTTCTCCATTCTTATTTGTTTATATCTCTATCTACTAATAGAAAAAAATCCTTTGATGTTGAGATTTTAGTAGTCCCATGTCAGAAAACTCTGTCTGCCTCTTGGGCAGCTCTGCAACTTCTGCTCAATGAAAGAGTCATTCATGAGAAGTTAAACAGACTGTTCCAGAGTAAGAGGTGAATGTACAAGAGGTGTATATATACACACAAGGGGTATATACACATATAGGTAAGAACTGAAGATACACAGTCAAAGAGAAAGGACACACAGAGACATATGGCAAAGGGGTGGAAAAAGGGATGAAAATTTAAACCCCCAATAAGTTAAACAAGAATATGCAGGAAGCCAAAACAACTTTAAAACAAGAGGAACTCCAAGCAAAATATTTCCATTCCCAAATTTTTCAATTGCTGCAAAGTGTATTTTCTTAAAATCAATGCTACTGAAGATAGCTGCTCCACCCCTGCAAAGACCTACCCACAAGCCTATCCTAACACTCTTTAAGCAATTGTTAATGATTTAATGAGCAAACCTTTTCATGTTCGAGGCATTTCATGACAATTAACTTTTCTCACGAGAACATATAAATGAAAAAACCATCAAAATATAGGAAATAAGAACATAGCAAATGTGTGAAGTATTTCATTTTCAGTTATCTTCCAATATACTCTATTTCAACAGAGAGAAAAGATCACATTTCAAACCTGTTCGCCATCTGTGATGCCAAGTTTCTCTGCCAAATGTCTGTTAATCTCTGCAATATTTTCACCCTGGTGACCCCTCTGCCTGGTTTCCATCCAGCTCAAAAATACTGGTTGATGACCACAGGATACTTTTACAGCTTGGCCCTAGGAGTTTCAAAGAAATACAGTAAGTTAACATAAAATAAGCTAAGTAAGATGATTATCAGACAACCTAAACCGTATTTGGTCACACAGATCAAACGATTTATAGATATTATCTGGATTTTACACTTTGCACAACTCTCAACATAAAAGTGTGTGTTGTTTCAATTCTTCAACAGCTTTTTATTTTTATGGACTATTTTTAGGTAAGAAAATTAATTCTTCTTCCTTTCTTCTCCATTATAGGATATCAAAAAATATTTTACAGAAATGTGTAATTGCATATTTGTATGTCCCAAATAAGAAAAAAAAGAAACACAAACTTTGATTTCACAAGTGTAACATTTACATAGTTTCCAAGAGTGCTTGCATGAAATATTTAAAACAACTCAAAAATCACATTAACTCAGACCACAATGATTTCATTAAGCTGTTTCAAAGCAGATTCAGGTATTTTAATTCCAAACTGAATAATCTCATTATGTACAGTCAGTTTCCATAACAAAAGACTTACAGTCCACTGATACTTTGTTGGTTTTTTTTCAAAAATAACTATTTTTATGAAAATCAAGTGACCAAGACAATGTACACTGTGGATAGACCACAGATATACTTGTTAATATCGTGATGTTCTGCTCTTTCTCAACCATACTCTAACAATTCCAAATATTATTTGACTTTTTTTGGTAAAGTCTGAAAACATTTTCAGAGAATATCTACAATGGTTTCAACAGCCTTTTACCAAATGCAGTATTTAATGCCCTATATTCCCACAGATAAAGCATCACCCTGAGTGTCTCATCTTCACACAACATTGAGTTTTGTATAACATTTTGTCATTCACTTATCTACTACTTTTTGCAACTACATTCAGCTTTTGATTCCATTTATCATATTTTTAACATTTTTATTCATTAGATGTATTTAATATGCTATTTCTATCAAGTTTTCAGATATCCTATTTTTTCATTTGCAGCTCAGGTGAAGCAAAAGCAGGAATCCACCATAACAAACGATGTACAGAATGACACACCAAGACATCAAACCGACTGCACTCCTTTCTCCTCTCTTGCCAGCAAAACTGTAAAACATTCAGAAACTGCAGATGAAATGAAGCTCACATCTAATATTGCATTTCTCCCAATTCCACCAACCTCCTACTACTACCCCAAAGACGGAAGAGCAGGTTTTCACACGCCTAGATTGTTTTCCTGTTGTGAAATGTCCTTTGGCCTTGGGAAACGAGGTTACCCACGCCGAGGGAGGCCTGCCTGGCCCAGGGGGCTGTGCCAAGACTCCTGAGCTTTGCTCGCATCTCTTCCCCGGCTCATTCCTGCCATTTTCCAGCCTGTTCTGCTGGCACTCTTAGTTCTGTGTTCATGGCACGAGAGGCACACAGTCTCTCTCCTCCCGTTTCCACGGGGGCAATGTTATTTACAATCTAAGGTGCGCTCCCGGCAACTGACCCGCGTCCTCAGCGGGGTTCTGCATGACGCGAGTCCCTTTCTATAGTGACACATTTTATTTATGTACACCAATAAAGAGGATTCTGCAAAGATTTACCACCTCACCTTCTACCTGTGTTATATTTTTACACAATAATCAGTTAATGTTGGCGAGTTACTGTGAAAACTGGTATGAAATAGGGAGTGCTGAGAGAGCCGCATATGCCCACAGTGCCAGACCACGTTGGGGAAGGTAAATTCCAATATTTCCCGCGTCTTATTAGGAATGGATGACGCCACTGGGCCACGCAGGAGGCGAGCGAAGGAGGGGTTCCCCGATATCTCCCTGTGAGAGGTCGCGGCTGCGGGGAGGGCTGGGTCGTGAGGGAGGGGAGGAGGGCTCTGTGTCGCCATGGCAACGGGATGAGGGGGTGCGCTCACGTAATCCTGCCTGCCTGCCTGAGGCGTCCCTGCGCCCGGGCCCCGAGCGGCGCCGCGCCGGTACCTGCTGCAGGCGGAGGAGCGAGGCCAGCGCGGGCGGCAGGTGCAGGAAGCAGTCGCGGGTCCCGCTCAGAACGACGGTGGCGGCGGCGCCTCCGCCGGGGTCGCCACAGCCCCACATGGCCGCGACCGCCGGACCCTGCGCGCCCGCTCCGCCCGGGCACAGACCTGCCTACCCGGGGCGGGCGAGCGGGGATAATTCCCTGCCACCCCCGCGACAGAGGTACAATCCACTGCCGGCCAATGCGGGCGCGGCATTTCCCCGCCTCCCACCTCTGATTGGCTTCTCCGCCGCGGGCCACGCCTCCTTCGCCCCGCCTCACGGAGGAAGCCAATGGGCGCTGTGCGGCGCGGGGCGCGGGGGGCGATGGGAAGATGGCGGCCAGCAGCAGCGGCGGCGGCCCGGGGGCTCCGTAGCGGCACCACGCGCAGCTGGGAGTCTGCGAGTCGCGCGCCAAGTACCGCGAGGGGTGGCGGCCGCGCGCTGTGAAGGTGGGGGGGATGGCGGGTCGGGCGGGGCCGCTTCGGGTGACGGGGCTGTGGGGGGGCGGCCGGGCCGGCGCTGGAATCCCGCGGCTCCTGGAGACGGGAGGGAGAGACGGAGGCCGTGGGCCTCGCCTGCTCCGCGGCAGGAGCTTCTCGTTAGTGCAGCAGAACCGTGAGATTTGCGTATCTGTGTGTGCGCTCACTGTACAACGAGCTGTAGCGGCCCCTTCTAGGGCTGGCGTAAGAAAGGATCATAGAATCGCTGAGGTTGGAAAAGACCTTTAAGATCATGAGGTCCAACCCGCATCTGTCTCCAGCCTCGTGTCAGGGAGTTGTAGAAAGCGATAAGGTGTGCCCCGAGTCACCTTTTTGCCAGGCTGAGCCCCCCCAGCTGCCTCAGCGGCTCCTCATCACCGTGATCCAGACCCTTCACCAGCTCCGTTGCCTTTCTCTGGATGTGCTCCAGCACCTCAGTATCTTGGAGGGACGCTGAACTAAACCCAGGATTTGGCGTGTGGCCTCAGCAGTGCCGGAACAAGGGTTAGTCCCTGCACAGACATAAGGCACATCTCTTTCACTGTCGCCACCCTGCTGTGAACGTTCAAACCCTTCATGCTTCATGAAATCTCAAAGCTACTGAGTTCTTTTACTCTTCCCAAGTGTGCACTGTGGGGCAGAGGACAGAGAGCCTTGTTCATCCACAGGACAAAAGCCATCACAGGCATCCAGCCATCTGGGCACTGGAGGATACATGCAGGAGAAACAGTATGGAAAACAGTATGGAAGTGTGAAAACAACCAAATCTCTTCTCCCTGGACATGAAAGAGGTCGAAGAACAAACTTACAAAAAAAAAAAAAAATCGCATAGTGAAAGCATCAGGTTCCTTCAATCTCTTTTTCCCAAAATAATGCAGGTGGGAGTATGCTGCTGCCACAAGAACAACTTATGTGACTTGTCTGTGGAGACTGTTTTTTATAGTGGAAGTTTGAGAGCTAATTTCCTGAGCAGTTCTCACTTTGTCCAGAATACCTTTTTTTTTTTTTGAGAAATGTGTGTAATTTATGCAGTCTAAATGTTTATGTTTTGGGTTGGTTTTTTTTTTTTAAATAAACTCAGAATGAACTTCCTTTGATCTCGGGGTTTAGCTGCCCAGCTGCCTATTGTACATAGCCATCAAAAAGTTTTGCTTAGTCTGTTACAGTCACTACACAAAGCAGAAGAAAGTGGTTGGTTTGCTTTTTAACCTGCTGGGAGAAGACCTTGTTTCTCTCAGCATCCAGATTTTATCTGTGTGTCCCAAAGACATACACTGTTGGATCACCATGGCAAGCAGACTGCTGTGCACACACAGGATCCGCCCCAGGGAATTGTGGTACTTGTTTTATTCCTCCCTGTGTGGAAGAAAGCAGTTGTCCTCACCTGCACGACCCCTGTGCCTATGAAGAAGATGGGTTTTTCAGTGTTTTTTTCTGTATTTTGACAGTGCCTCATATGATAACGGTAAGTTGCATGGAAGTTGGCCAGAGACTTAAGAGATTTTACTCAGCAATTGGCAGTAGTACTCTAAGTCAGCTCTCGTTTGTGTTTTACTATGCGTGAGAAGCTTGAGTTTAGTTCCTGCTTGGTGATGAAGAGATCCCAAATAACTGTGCACTTACTGCCCTGCAAAACAGAGTACATAGGGGTTTTCAGCATCCTGAGAGGATCTGAAGAACAACAGAAAACATGGTGAAAATGCCTGCCTTTTGCAGTAAAGCAAGAATGGGATCATTTTTGAATACTCTTTTGTTTGTTTGGTTTTTTTCAGGTTTACACTATCAACTTGGAATCTCGCTATTTGCTGATACAAGGAGTTCCTGCATTAGGTGTTATGAAAGAGTTAGTTGAACAATTTGCATTATATGGTGCCATTGAGGAGTATCATGCTCTAGATGAATATCCAGCAGAGCAATTTACTGAAGTTTATCTTATAAAATTCAAAAAACTGCAATGTGCAAGGTATTGGACACAGCAATATCTGCCTCTTGCTGTCTTAATCTTTTACATGTCTTGTACTTGCAATATATTAAGTTTCTAGAGTTGAAGTAAAATCCTCAGTTTTGCCAATACAATTTAATT
The DNA here is from genome assembly GCA_013398175.1 of Climacteris rufus. Taxonomy (NCBI): domain Eukaryota; kingdom Metazoa; phylum Chordata; class Aves; order Passeriformes; family Climacteridae; genus Climacteris; species Climacteris rufus. The sequence continues at coordinate 356,248 of VZRZ01008648.1, forward strand.
CCCTTCAGGGTGGCCAAGAAAAAAATGGATGAACGAAGTTTCTTTGGCAGTTTGCTGCATGTGTGCTATGCTCCAGAATTTGAAACAGTCCAAGAAACTAGAGAGAAGCTGCAGGATAGAAGGAAGTATATAGCAAAAGCAACCAATCAAAGAGGTTTGTGATTAAATTTCCTATAGAATCTTAATGTTCTTCAGGGGTGGGTGGGGTTTTGGCTAAAGTACCTGTTAAAGAAAATGCTTTTTGTCTACCTCTTTTAAAGATAGGTACTGTTTCTGGGTTTATTAGTAAATGTTTTGCTCTTGGGTGTTAGAAATAAAAATGACATGAAAGATCATACTGAAGGTGCTTTTTTGTTGTTGTTGTTTTAAAGATTGCTTTGTGTTAAAGAAAGTAGAGGGCCCTAAGAAGACAGCCTCAAAGAACTCTGAGCATGACTGCCCATGGAGTACATCAGGATCACGTGTAGCCAGTAACTGGGATCCATCCTGCTTTACAAGTTCTCATGGGGTATCCCAGAACACAGAGTGTCCTTCTGGGAATCAGAATCAGACCCTGTTAACAGATCCACACTGTGATAATAGTGGTGCTGAAATTTCTGGGTACTTTGGTCAAAACACATCCCTAACTCCAAGTGTGCATCCAGGAGGACGTGCTCCAGCACCTTCCTCAATGCAGCAAAGAATGGTTCCAGCTTACAATGGAATCGACAGGTTTATGCCTCGTACAACTCACCTGCAAGAGCGTAAGAGGAAGAGAGAAGAAGGTAACAAGTTCTCCCTCATTGGAACAAGTGAGGACAATACTGAAGTTGTTATTGGTCCACAACTACCAGAAATACCTAAAGTGGATATGGATGATGAGTCTTTGAATACTTCAGCTACGTTAATTCGAAATAAACTGAAAGAGGTACGGGTTCTTAAAGTTCTGATTGTTCAGGCATATGTGCTTGTTATCCATAAAAATAGCGACTCCCCCATAGCTTTAGTCAGCATTTATTCATTATTATCAGTTTATCTACCACTTAAAGCTAGTGCTCTTACTATGTAACTCTTCCAAAATCTCAAATATTGCAGGCAGTTATACTCCAGACCTGCTACACTACATTTGAGATAGTATAAAGGTCAGTGCAAAATCCTAAATGATTTTTAGTAAACCTTTTTTTTGCCCACATGTGGAGGCATGATAACTTTGCAGATAGTCCTGCTGACTCCAGTGTGCTACTTGTATCTGGTTTCTGACTGAAAGGAAAATAATGAAAGTCAGAGCTCAATATAATTTTGCTCCAACACTTCCTTTGCCATTAAAAGCTGTACAGAATCACTAATTCTGTGTGTTAAGCAATAGTCTTTTATGGAGGATATTAATCAATTAGCAGGTCAAACATTCCTGATAGAGCATTTCATATAAATTAAAATATGAAAAAGTTCCCTTGACTATGACTAACTAGATTGATTTGAAAGAGCTTACCTTATAAATAAGCACCCCTTATATTAAATACATCTCTCAAATACATGTCAAAATGCACATTTTTACTTTCCCTTCCTTTCCTGAAATAACTGAGTTTAAAAAGCACACTAAACCTTGCTCGAAAACACCTCTGGTAGGACTAAGGGAGATGACACAGGTAATGCTCTATGACTGAATATCTGAAATCAGTTTGTGTAGTTAAATACAAAAATGGTAGTGCTAAGTCTTCTAAGTTTCACCTGTCTTGTGTTTAATGCTGCATTTGGTGTTACTTTTTTCCTTTAGTCAGCAGGAAATTTCAATACAAGTGTGATTATTAGTAATAAATCCCTCCCAATACTCAAAGCATGGAGATGTGGTCTTAACTCTAAAGTGAGCCTAAAGAAAGCAGTGGTTACAGGTTACTAAATATTTTTTCCCCCCAATGTAGGTAGCAGGTTCTGTTTCAACAACGTCTGTGGAAAAGCCAGAGAGCAGCTCCGCCAAACCGCTGGTAAAGCAGAGACGAAGAATATAGATACTGCTGGCAGCATCTTCCAACAGTCCTTTTGTAAAGAATATAGTTTAAAATACTTATTTTTTATTTAAAAAAACCCATTTTTTACACTGTATTTCCCAATGATTCCCTATTTAAAATTGTATCAATTTGTTTGTTGGAATGAACAAACCAATATACTGTATTATTGTTGCAGTATTGTCCTGTGTACTTTATACTGTAACATATTTCATAACGCACAGAAGAACTCCATTTAGGTAGAGTCACACAAGTAAATTCTATTTATTCAATAGCTTTTACAGCAAAAGAATACTGAAACTTAGGAACAACTTGAAACTGTAACTGTTTTACTACATTGTGAAGAATGGTAAAGATGAAGACCCCTTACAGCAGTGTTCAACAATGGAGTTACAACTTGGAGTTACTATTTAGGACTTTCCCGGAAAACTCTCTGTTCAAATGTCATACTGCTCTGTTAAAAAAAAAAGGGGGGGGGGGGGGGAAGTTAATTTTCAGTTAACTAAAGGAAGTTAGTCAGAAAGGTACTTAACTGCAATGTGTGTGCAATGAATACAATTTCTTGCTTTTTAGCTTAGAAAAGGTAACTCCATAGCATTAATGGTGTCATCAGAGGCAGACTAGTCAGAATATTCAAAGTTATAGTTGAAGGGGAAATTCCTACTGCTCAGCAATAGGAATGTGTGATCAAGGAATGATCTGGCATGGAGGGCAAGAAGGCCCAGCTGCAGAACAAGAGAAACTGGATGGAAGCAGGAATGCTAGAGACTGGGATGACAATGGAAAGGACTGAAATTTCCCTTGGTGATGAGATTAATATCTGCAGCATTGTGTTGCAACAACCCTGGAGTGGGAGTGCTGAGGGGCAACCTTTGGGCAGCATAATTGGCACAGAGATGACGAACCCAACGCTGGCTTAAAATGCCCCATGCTGACATTGAGAGGACTGGTGCTGGTGCCAGGGTCTGTAAGGAATTGGCTTGTGTAGGTTTTTTTTAACTCAAGGTTAATGTACCTTTATGTCTGGCAAACATGGTCCAAAGGCTTCTAAGAGAAGGTTTTCATCTCTGACTGCTTTTTCAAAGTCCGTAAAAGAAAGCTTGCCATCATGATCATAGTCCTGCAAAAGGAAGGGAATGCTTCAGCAAAGGATTATTACTTGTAGTTTTCTTTAACAGGTGTTTTATGGACATGGAATTTATTTTCAGTCTGATTGTATGCAACTGGGGGTCATCAGTTTCTGCTCAGAAAAGATCTGTGTGACTTGCTTCCATCTAAGGCAAAAAGGATGGGGTTGAAAACTTGAAAAGATGGGCTTAAATAAAAGGAGCTGGGATTCAAGACCTGGTTTTAAGTGAAATTTTTTGACCACCACCATAGAGGGGGAGAGTATGTATCTTGATTTGATTAAAATATTGTCAGACTGGCTGATCTGGATATCCTAGATTAAGCACTGTAAGACAAGCTTCATCTTAATAACCTTGAGTTCACTATTCTAATAGAATATATAAATTGGATAAAGACATTTCATGATCAATTGATAAAACAAATGTACTTAATAATTAAGCTACTGCAGATGCCTATAGTGATGGAATAAATGCAGATTACACTTTTGAGTTTTCCACTTCTGACTGGGCTTTTGCTTTGACTGGGCATGCACAGATGTGTATGCACATATACACATACTAGTTTGTGCATAAAGTGTGCAGTACATTCACATACTAAATTAACAGTTTCATGTGAGAATACTGGACGGGACTCATTAGATCTGGATTAGATTTCTGGCTTTCCTCAGGATACTTGCAGAACCCCACTGTAAATCAAACACCATATTTTGTGATCTCATAGGAAGGTTTTAAGTATTAGTTAATGAATGTTTGAAAGACACTCAAGTAATACAGTAAGTACTTGCCATTTTCTTCAGTGCTATCTCTACCAAGTCCTTAATTCCCTCATCAGGCTCTTCATCTGCTGGTTGTATGAGAAGGCTGTTTTTCAGCATTTGAAACATTTCTTCTCTTGAAATATATCCATCACCATTCAGGTCATAAACCTGAAAACAGTCTTTTGAAATACAAATAGATTTCAAGTTGATTACCAACTATAATCACATACACCATTTAAGCTGTTACCTGTAGACTGAAACTGTGAATTGTACGTTGTACAGCATTATCAACTGAGCCAAATTTATCATATATTTATATATGATAAAACACCCTTGGAAATACTTGTGACAGACAACACTGTGTATCACTACACACTAGTATCTTCTATAGTGCTTACAGCAGGAATGTATATTTAACTGCTTGTAGTTATACTGACTTACACTGAATTACATCTTGGGCACACATCCCAAGGCTGTGACATCCCTGAGCACTTTCCAGATGAATTTATACAGTGCATTAGAGATGGTTAATGCTGCAACCTGGGAACTATGGAAATAAGATGCTGTAATTCTCCTTTGTCTATTGTATTTTTTTCACCCCACCTGCTGGAATTTTTTTCCTGCTGCTTAAAATTCCAGAGTTCTTGCTATTTTTTCTCCTCCACCTTTCTCCATCATTATTGTGAAGGTTCTCATTACCATCTTATAAACAGATTCAGTTTTTCCATCTATGTTGCAAGCTGAAGAGCTGCTGGAGTTAGTGCAACTACTGCTGAGTCCCCACTCTGCCAGTGAATGGATGTTGGCACTGGTCTTGGTTGGCTTGAGACTGTTCATTAGCCAAAACCACGCTAGAGATAGATCTGCTTCTTTCTAATTTTGTGTGTGAATACAAAAACATGTATTTTGTCAAAACTGTACACTGTACAATAAACTTAAGTACCAATGCAAGGTTTTGTAAACAACAAAATAAGATGGCAGCTGTCATAACAACAGTTTGCACAGAAATAAAACTGTTTCAGAAAAGCCACTTCAGAACTCAGTTTCATTGGATTAAACTACACAGAAGAAAACTTCAATTACTAAATACTTCATAAGAGTAACTACTAAATTATAACAAAACCAATGTGCTACTTGTCATGAATCCAGACATTACTACTAAATATTAGCATACAGATCAATCTTACATTTCATCTTCTCTTCCAGTGTTCCCCGAAGTAATACTGCTAAGCCTTCCACCCATTCCACCACGGTGATGCAGCCATTGTTGTCTCTATCAAAAGTGCTGAACACTAGGAAGTGTATTAGATACATTTTACATTTACATAATAGGGAAACACAAAAAAGGAGCGTTGTCTTAAACTCAATGAAATTATAAATTATATTTTTTCTGAAGATGTTTGTCTGCTTTCACCAAGGTATGATTACCCTACTTGACTCTAAGATGTAACAACAAAAGGGATTCTGCCCCTCAGTTTACTGACCTGCCACTCCAGAATCCTTGGTAAGATATTTTATTTGATCTGTTGCCTTCCTGACCTAAACAACTACAGGAAGTATGTTTCCATGCAGAAATAAACCAAATAAACCAACATCCCTTGAAATAAGGGATAATTCTGCACACAGAGTGAGATTTAAATTACTAGCTTTTGTCTCAGAAAATCTTGGAGAGAATAATCCTAGAAACAATATAGATTAAATATATAAAGAAAAGTAACCTCCTGTCTGTCCAATGTAACAAAATTTTTTCTTTTCCCTTCTCTAAGCAACCTTCTGTCTCGCAGCTTTGGCATTCACACGGCCTGTAATATTGTATTTCAAATCCAGGATGGAATCCAAAGCATCTATAGTAATTTGTATTTTAGAATATTAATTAGTAAGTTGGCTGAAGGAACACCTCTACATGCAGAGCCAAGCATTTTTGAATTGGAAAACAATCGGTTTTCCTTTGCAAACTGAAATCAGCCCCTGTGCATTTAAGCATTAAAATAATTTTTAGAATGTGTATAGGTAAGGTATATTCTGAGACACACTTGACTTGCTACATAAAATTGCAAGAAGTTTTTATTTTATAGCAGGTAAGTAGGTCTCCTGCTACAGAGATGGAGAAAATTGAACCAAGGGGTGGCTCTTGGCAGCCCGACTGAAAGAATGGCACTCATGCCTGCTCTGCATCCTCTAGACACCTCTACATCAGAGATCGTTCCTTCAGCTTTCAGAGACTGCAAACGTGTCTCTCGTTACCAATATGTCAAATCACCGTATTTTCAAGAGTTTATTTGGCTCATCACTTTCACCTCGCTGTACTGTCTGCCCAGGCCCTTCAATGCTGCTCACAGCGCCTCTATTCCCTAAGTTCTAACAGAATGCCTTACTGCGACTTCCAGGCCTGAGCTAGAGCTGTCCCCCAGCGGCGACAGCCGCTCCGGTGGAACCACTGGAGAAAAGAGGGAAGTGACACGGCGCTGCCCCCTTCTGTCGCGACACTACGGCGACTGCGATAGAAACAGCCGCCCACAGAAACACAGGGCAGCACAACTGCCTCTGGCCGCTCTGCCTCTAACTAGAGCGTGAGTTCTCCTGAACTAAGGGAGAACTATTCCGCATAAAGAAAGAAAAGATGCCATTTTTGAAACAGTTCCTGAGCGTAACTCCTCCTTTCGGTTCTCGCTGGGATGAGACGGTGCTGTTTGGTATGGAAAAACTCATGGGCTCAACAGCGTAATCCCAGACCCTTCCATTGCGTTCAGAGCTCTGTGTTCGCCTCACCTCGGTCCAACACCACGTCATCCGTCATGCCGAAGGCGCTGTGCAGGGTGTCTCGGAACACGGTGCGGTCGAAGCCGGCTCCAGCAAAGTGGCTGCTGGACCTGGCCACCAGCGTGTCGAAGAGCTTGATCAGACATTCCACTTCGCCTTTGTTAACTGCCCGGCCCAAACACAAGCACACACAGGTTGTAAGTTACGCTAGTAAAACACGAGGCAGGCGCGGGGGTACGCCAGGGCCGTGACACCGGTGGCCCCCCGCCCCACCCGCTGTTCCCAAGAGGGCGGCGGGGAAGTGCCTCCCATGTGAGGGGAACAGGGCCACAGAGGATGAGCATGGGCACAGTGGGCGGCGTCGCGGCTCCGGCAGCCCGGGGGAACTCACAGTGCTTGACGGATCGGCTCAGCGAGTCCACCAGGAGCTTCACCCCCTTCCTGCTCATGGCGGCCGGGAGTCGCTCCTGCCGCCGCCGCTGCCCTGGCAACGCGGGGGGGCGGCCGCGGCCTCACGGTGCCGCTGGGCCGCACGGGCCGCTCGTACATAAACACAGACACAGGCAAAACAAAGATTAAGTCTTACCACGCATTTAAAAAAACTGCAGTTGTAAAAAGGAAGATAACTGCATTTCAAATTTCTAAAAATGTTTCTGGAAAAAAGGGCTAAAAATTAAATACTACATACAATACTGCTTGTTCATTTGCTGTCCGAAGGCAGAAATACATTAAACCACTTTTATTCCCACATTGCTGGTTTTCTACTTTGTCCTTCTGCTGAAACTTGGAACATGGTTGTAGGTGCCACCCAAAACCCACACCACCATCTCATCACCTTGGCTTGGGCACGTAGAGAAAGCTGAAGGCCTTAGACCAGCCTCTCCCTTTCTTTCAGGAAAAACGGGATGCAAGATACAACATATTTGTTAACATACTGGAAAATGAAGCATTTCCCTTTCATTACTAAAGCAGCTTTGTTGTGAACTGACAAAGCCCATAAGCCCCTTAAGCGGCTACACCCCTTCCCAAGCATGACAGCAGCACTGGAAGCCTCCAGCTAAGCAGAACAGATAGTTACAGTCACACAATTAAAATGACATACTGCCTTAGGTATTTGGAAGACTGGGTCTCATTTCCACTTTTATTTCTTTCTGTGGCAGGTGGTTGTGTAAAAGACAAATAAGGTATCATAAAGGACAGAGCATTTATACTATGGTTCATTACAAGTTCTTTTACCAAAACTGCAACACTACAACTTAAAAAGAAAACAACCCCAACAAAACTAAACACACACCCCAAATCAAACCCCTACTGTTCACTGCATCTTGCCTTTATTTTACCCTCACTGACAAGAGTGTCTAGAATTGGTAACATCAAGCCCAACAGTATAAAATAGTTGACGAAAATATTCTTACTACTGTTTAGATGCACATTGCTGCAACTCAATGGTTGTGTTTACCCAAGAACTTGAAGACAATTTCTCTGTACAATGGCAATATGAAATCATCTTTCTCCCACAGATTTTAGTTAGGGTTTGCAGACTAATAATGTCTTAAAAGTCTTGAAATTCTTGGCAATACGACATTTGAAACATCTGTATGCAATAGATGTAAGTTCTAAGTTAGCACCTGTGCAATGAAAAAAAGGGGTGGATCAAAAACACAATCTATACTTGACTGCCTGGGATGGATGGGCATTTGTTAAAGGCTAACAGAAGGCCCAGCAGTCAGAATTTCAATGGAAGATATAGTGAGAATTTCATGTAAACTAAAATCAAATGGTTGCTTGTGTTTTCTTGTGTGCACATTTAATTTTAAAAAGCTTTTTTCAATTATCTAAAGCAACTAAATTAAAGTAAAACAGCTTTATGACTTAGGTCAACATTCTGTAGCCCTCAAGTACAAAAATATAAATACAAACTGTTTAAACAGTATCTTTAATGAGATTCTGGCAGTAATTTTTTTATCTAACAAGACACGTCACATAACAGATCTGCCACTGAACTTGCTTACAGTAAAATCAGCTTCAATATGAAGCTGTTAAGGTATCAAAACCCTGCTTTTTACATGCTAAATATCTTCAGCAAGTGTGCACTTAAACACAGCAATGAACTTAACTATAACTAAATACATACATGAAACTCTTCATGTGAAATGTAATTCACAGAACTGGCTACAACAAACGATTACCTGCATTTTGTTAATTTAAAAATGGTACAAATCATGCAAAACAATTTTAAAGATAATGCAAAGAAAGCTACCAGTGTTTGCAGGAAGTTTTCAATTAAACCAAAATGACATTAAATGAAATATGCGTATTTATTAGCAAAGGTCTATCGCTATTTCAAAGAAGCAGAGGTAAAATCTTCAGGTTTTGACTGTCAGTTATACTGCAAAATGTCATTGCTCTTGCTTAATGCAGAAGCACATGCTTGGAAGCTCAAAATTGCTTATTTAGAAAAGTCTGCTGACAATAGCTCTAGCTTCCCAGGAATGCAGAGATGCATGGATTAAAAATAGCAGGGATTTGCAGGAATCAAAGGCAAAGGTACCCTATTCAGGTAGCCAAAATGGTAGCATTCCCTTTCTCATAAGCATGGAGATGGTAATGGGGCAGGTGATACACATTTCTACAAAGGCAGCCTTTTAAATGCTATCATTAATTTTCCATTAGCAGACACATTAGCTTGTAGTAGCTTATGTGTAATTTTAACCTGCAGGATGAACTTGGGATTTAATTTTTCTTGACTTACAAATAAAGACTATTACTAATGCTTTAAAAGACTATTTTTACTATCTAAAAAGTGTAACTCTTATTTTCCAGTATTTTACACCTCAGCTGGCCTACCATCTCACATTGTTCAAAGATCTAACACTGCTTACTGGAATTTTATAAAAGTTGTACCTCATGTATTAAGCAGCAGGCAATAACAATGGCCTTTCCCAGCACAGCTGCATCTGGCTGGCTACTGAAAGATTAGGAATATTTCTAAAACACAGGAAAACTCATGCAGTTTGGTAAAGTTTGCTGTCATTTCACAGTTTAAGTTTCCTTTAGTCATTGCACTTCTGTTGATAGTCTCAGGTTGTTTTAAAATATTATTCTGAATCCGAATTTGAACCAGCAGTCTTCTTTTTCTTCTTTTTACCATGTTTCTTGTGCTTCTTTCTCTTTTTTGATTTATCCTAAAAAAGAAAAAATAAAGCTATTGTATAATACAATTGGCATGTATTATATTCTGCTCAGGCAAAAGGAGAGCACAGAAAAGATAGCTTTGCAAAGGCATTTCAAAAGAGATTTCTACAGAAGCCTACTGAGAAATCACAAAAAGAAAATTTATACTTTGCCCAGCAATTTGCACTATTATGAGCAGTCTTCAATTTATTTCCACCATGGTATGGCTATTTCACACCTCTCATCACTGTTGTTAATACATTTCCTAGTTTTTAAATGATTTTCAGTGCTTTACAGATTACTGAGAAAGTAATAAGAAAGTGCTTTGACAAGTAGTGCTGTATTACATATTTGGGAATAACTAGGATGATTACAGATTTAAAGTAAGCACTTAAATTCACTGTGCAGAATTAAGTAGCTCAACTGCATCTGGCTAGGCTATCACTTGTACCTTGTTTAAAATAGAACAATCATGATCTCAACTGTAAATATACATACACTCAAATTAACCCTACTGGATTAAATCCTGAAGTTAGTATGCTGGTCACTGTTCTAAAGAAGCTGAGAGATACAAGCTTGTCTTTTTGCAAGCAGAATTTCAACTGAAACTCTCAAATACGTGTGCCATTACGTAAATGAAACAATCAGTATAAAAGCTTTGTTTTATACATATTCCTTACACATCTTTTAGGAAAAAATCCATAATCAGTCACTAGAAATTTTATGGCAAACAGTTTATATGATCCTGAAAAAAACAAACAAGTTCCATGGAAAAATGTGTACTGAGTATCACTGACACTCCTATGCCTGTATTTTTAGGTGACTATTGCAGACCTTCCCTTTGCCCCACCTCATCTGGACAAATGAGATGCCCAATGAGCAACACTGCTGCTGATAAGGGAGATAGACACACAGACATCTCGAGTGGGCATTTAGGATCCCAAACCCACTTCCCTCCTAACTGACAAACCTCAGGTACATGTGGTAAATCTGGATTCTATATAAATCACTGCTGAACCTTCCTCTTACTTTTACCAATAGATACAAATCAACAAAATTGAGAAAAGTAACAGGTTGCTGGCAGCTTTTTAATTGGCTGGGGCAAGACTTATAATGGTGTAGATGTTGCAGCAATTATGTCCTAAGGCCCTTTCATGGTGGTAGAGAGGGATTACCAAGGAATTTTACACAATGCTAACAAAGGAACAGCACTGATGTCTGTCTGTGGGGCAGACTGCTCCCCTACTTGATACCATCCAGGTATTAGTAGTTCTAGGAGGTTTATAGAGTAAAATATAATCTACAGTAAGTGTTACAGTTACATAAATCTCAAATGGCATATAGGTAAAAGAGTGACAAATTCTTCCTTAATTGAACAGTTGAAAAAGTGACTTCAGCAAGTAAATAGAGAAACTGTTAATTTAGATGTAACAGTAGACTATTGCTATGAAACATTTGTATTAGTGAAAAAATGTGAAACTGGAAATTAAGCAATATAAATATAGAGTATTTATATCCTAAAACTACAGTTTGAATAAGAGGGATACTTGCTGTTTTATCTTTTTCCTCATTGCCTTTCTTCTTTTTTGCTTGCACCTAAAGAAAATTAAACCAAATATAATATCCATAAAAAGTTAATTCTCAAGAAAATGAATTCAAAATTACTTGTAGGTGATAGAAGCTTGACTACACAATCCTTAAAATATTTTTTTAAATAAAAATACAAACAACCTTAAATGCACTGCATTCTTAAATTCACCTGTACAGATCAGAACAGTTTCAACAACATTAAATCTAAGCTAGTTCATTCATTCATTCACACGAATCAGTAAGCTACAAGCACTATTACATCTGAAACTAAGGATTCACACTGACCTCCTCTGTCTGATCTGATTCAGATACAGATTCTGATGATAAAGGTCCATCGCCACGATCTGCTTTCTTCCTTTTCCTGTGGTGATTTTTACCTTCCTACACAAAATAATATATTTGTGAGTAAAGTCAAGCCTTTCAAATTTTATAAAACTTCTGCTTAAAATTTAAGATTGAAATACCACTTCTAAGTTGTGAAATATTTAAAAATATTATTGACATTAAAATAATTACTCATCATCATCAAATTATCCTACCGAACTGTTAAAATGCTTTTAGTGAAAATACCAATTTTCTGTGTATTCCTTTTTCTTGTTACCAAGATACAGCAACTTTAGGTGAGAGGAGTAATAATAGTCTCTTATTTTAAATAATAACACATGGAGGAGAAAGCATTTGAAAATGAAACATTTCACCACTTCTAAATAACGAGTAACTGAAGATGTCTCAGCATATGCATACAAACACTGCAGCTTCAGACTCCTGCTTTGTTCATGAAATAGAAGGAAAAGGCTCCCTTTACACTTGTATTGAACCAGGACAAGCTGTCCCTGCCAGCTGAATTTCCAACACTTCATATTTAACATCAGTGCATTTAAAGGACAGTCTTTTTAAAATTTTGATACTGTGAGATTGTTCTGAGGAGCTATTTTTCTGCCCCTCACACTTCCTTTGCTCTGGACAAGGCAAGGTGTTCCTAAGACTGAAAGTACTTTCACTCAGTTTCTAAGACCAAAAACTTCCCAAAAGAACTCATGAGAAGTACACAGGGTGCAGCTGGTCTGAGATATGGGGGGTCTAGTCCCCAAGTGCCCTTGGCTTTCAGAAGATGTGTGAAAGTAGCATTACAATAAGGGACTATGGTAGATACTTGGTCTTCAAAGAGAAGCCACTCAAAAGGAGTTGATGGGAAATGGACACTGTAAAATACAAGCAGGAGCAAGAGGGGGGTTGGAAATCAGTACATTTGCTTTATGCAATGGAAATTTTGTACATCGAAGTCAATACTATTGACTGGAGCAGTAGAGGCCAATATGATAAGGAAGAAAGGTAACAGGAGAGAAAGACTAGGGTGGACTCTGAAAGCATTTTTAGTTTACCCATAGTGTAGAAATAACTGAAATTCAACTGAATTAAATCATTTACATTAAAGATAATGGATGAGTGTACCAAATGGTGCAGTGGTGGGAAGCAGAGAGGATTTTCATGCTTAGAGAAATGACAGAATAAGGTAGTTTTTCTTAAGTGAATACATTTTTCTCTGCAATTCTTCAAAGCTGCCGTAATTATCTATAATTATGACTACATTTAGATAAAGAGATTCTCTGCTTATGTTTCTTTATTTACAGCAACAAGCCAATAACCTACCAGGTATGTCACTGAAAATATCACCACACATATTTTAAGCTCAATGTGACAGCTAAAGGTAAACCTCAAAATGCTAGAATGCAGTCGATCTAATACAGCAGATTAGACACATTTTTAGTGCACCTTTGTAACAAGAACAGATCCAGTGGTTTCCACTAACAACAATTACAGAATCCAACTAAAAGTCTACTTCAAATCAGGTGCATTGAATACCTTCTGACTGTGTGGGTTTGGACAGAAAATTTCCATAGGTGTAAATTCAGTCACTCAATATTAAAAAAAAAAAGCTCTGTTACATATGCAACATGCAATTCTGATATAAGGATTTAAAGAATAAAAATACCTTTTCTTTTTCACAGTCTTCCTTTGACCTCTTCTTTTTTGTGCTATCCTAAATAGAAAGGAAGACAAAGCACAAAATTATTTCACAAAAAAGGTAGAAATCCCCAAAGCAGTCTGACCAATAGTCTTTTTCTGTCTATTGAAGGTAATTCTTCAAGGTCGTCCTTTTTACCTTGCAGTTAACATGAATAATATGAAAAACCTGTAATTTTGATGCAGCTGCTAACTTCCTGATCCAGCAGCATGAGAAGCTCTGTATGGAATCAGGTAACAGCGTGCTTGCAGTAGGCTTAGCCTGTGGAGAGGACACCAGCTATCCCTGCTATATAACATGGAACAGTCTTGATTCTTTACCCATGTTCATCTCTGCTGGTCAGAGGGGGTTAAGCAGGTATTTCCCTGGAGTTTTCTGCCTTTCAATTTCACCACTAAGAGTATCTCTGGGTCCCTTTATGTAGCAAAAGTTTTTAACCTCCCATTGGAACAAACTCACAGGTGTCTGCAAACTGATTCATCACAATTTATACCCTACTGAATTAGGTATTCCAGTGAAAACCTGTGATAAAGTCCACACACAGAATCTTAACAACTCACTGCACTATTAATATTTAAGCAAAAAGTTACTAGACACTGTAAGACAGAAAAATGCTAACATAACAGAACAAAGTGCCTCATTTATTTTCTTCACTTTTTCGTTCAGTAAGCCCATGTATCTACATTGCTGTACTTCAGAAAAGGAAGAAAACAACTTCAATTTAATCTGCATTTGGGAAAAGCTCAGTTCTCCAACAGGAAACTACTCAGATATTTAGAAAGGCAGTGTTCTGGCCACTGATATCCTGCAATATCTGCATTTTTAGAGATGGTGTTCAATTAAATTGTGTATTCAAAAGAACATTTTAAGTGTTAATTTAGTATCAAAACTAAACATTTGACCAGCACAAAAGGTGCCTATGTCTGAATTCAGAAAAATAACTACAAATTGCTGGAATAAGGTATGCTCATTTTCCAAAGATCTAATTATTTCTGCCAGGCACTGTGGTCAGTGGAGGCAGATTCCATATTGCCCGTGGAAGACCCAAGTGCAGCTCAGGCCCAGTGAGAATCCACGGCTTTAAATGTGAAAGATGAAAACTGATGTTGATCTGTTGAAGTCAAATGTTTATGTTTTCATAACATCAACCAAGAAAACCTGCCAAGAGCAACACATCTGCATATTCACCTTGCTGTCTGACTCAGATTCTGAAGTTGTGCTTGCTGAAGATTTCCGTGAGGAGCGATACTTCTTTTTCCTTCTTTTCTTCCCTTGCTTTTTATCCTATCCACAAATATCGAAGAAAAAGAAGGAAAAACACAAAATTGAATTTATTCTCACTAGAACTAAAGATTTACATTAAATGTAAAGAATAGGGAACATCAAATTCCTACATGTTATAATGTTCTCTTGATGAATAAAGTATTCTACAATTGATTCTTTAGTGGAGGACCTTCATAATTCTTCTGGACTGAAAAAATGTAAACTGATGAAAAATCCAGGTTCTCTAGGTTCTGTTTATTATTTAGATGTGTTCTGTAGAATCTGATTATCTGTAACAAAGACTTTTGCTAGAAGTAAAAATGGTATTTTTGCATTTTTATTATTAGATGGGGGATTCTATTAAAAAAGCAATTAAATGTTAAAATGGATCCAGTTTACAAGCCAGGACACCAAAATCTGTACTGTTCATATAGAAACTATTGAATAGATATATATGTCTAAAATTCACAATTTTATCACATGTACCAAATGCATAAAAATTAAATGGGTTTATGCAAACCAGGCCCTCAAAGAATATTCTAAAACATATTGCAAAATCTGTGTTAAATAAACCTCATGAGCAAAAAATAATAGATTCCAATAAATTATCTCTTACCTCATCTTCTGAATCAGATGAACTGCTGGAAGAATCAGAGCTTGATGAAGAAGAGGAAGATGAAGACAACTTGACCAAACACAACAAAAAGTGAAGCTTGTGAGATGCAGCATTTTGTCTGGCAAAAAGTCAAAAGCCCATCCAAACACTCCCTTTAAAGTTTCTACATTTTCAAAGTATCACCAATAAAATTTTACTTCTGAGAAGCTGGTCTTACATAGAGTTTTCTTATATAAAACTTCTAAACCACTTCTAACATTTTTCATTTAATAGCATCTATCTAATGCTCTTTCCCTCCCTTTAATTTTCCTTGTTACAGAATGTATGCAAATCCTTTCCAAATAATTTAACATCTAAAATAAAAATTATAGCTATACTCTCTCTTTCCAAGAGAACTTAAATGGCAAATAGGAACAACCCCAAAGCAAAAAAGCTCACAAAACTGAAAATTTTGCTCACCCTATTAGATTTCTTCTTTTCCTTTTTCTTTTTCTTAAAAATAGAACAAAACAAATGTTACTTTGGCATCATTTTCTTTAGGCATGCATTTTGGGTTATAAACTTTGATGCTGGCTTTTAAAATGTATTTATGAAATTCTGTGTTGGCAGCATTGATGATAAATTCAGTTTCAAACACAGACTATGCAATTAAAAACAACTTACCTCTTTCTTTTTGGAGGAACTCTCATTTCCACCCAGTAATTTCTCCCTGTGTTTTTCCAGTTCTTTCCTCCAATTCTGAAAAGAAAACCAAACAGAAACAGTGACAGGAGGGTCATTTCTGAACAGCTTTTTTTTTTTAAGCTTTCCTCTACTGGACGTTATAGTTTTAACAAAACCCACAGGAAATAAACAACATATAATGTTAACCAAAGCTGTAATACACTTGATTTTACAGAAGATTAATATTCACTGAAATACAGTGTTAATTCATTGTAAGGATCACAATAATAAAGAAGGGAGCACATGATGTGTCTGACGGTGCAGATTGAACCTAGCAGCCTTTCAGTTTCATGGGGGTAGGTTGGATGTTTCAGAGCTCTTGAAGGGGGCATTTTAGGTATACCTAGAGACCATGTGAGGAATTGAATAGGAGGAGTGAGAGGAGACTTTGATTCATTCATCTGGTGTGCCTGGCTTAACAAAATAAGGGCATTTCTATGAAGATGTGTATAGTAATTTGATATAATTATTGCTAACACCAGCAAGGCCCAGAACAAACACTGGAGACACCCATACACTGTAGAATGACCAGGAGAATTTGTCTTGAAGTTCTTATTTCAGGGGGTTTTTAGAACTAAGACAAAATTACAGTTTTTCTGGTATGGTACTCTGGTTCTCTTAAGTGGTCTAGCAAGAACACTGTGATAGAAAAGCAAAACTACCATAACTGATGACCTTCAATCAGTCCCTTAAAGTAGTCTCTTAAAGCCAAATAACTTGAACATCATGTGCTCCCTTCTTTATTATTGTGATCCTTACAATGCAGCTGTATTGGTTCTGTATTGGCAACACAACGATGATCCACATATTGTGCTGAGGGGACAGAAATATCAGGAATCAAGTAACCTGTGCAATGCAGCATGATAACAGATCCCCATGTCAGCATACTGTGAATTAGCTGAACAGTGCTGCTGAGGGACACAGCAGATTAGCCAGGATACAGTGCTGTGTGTCATGTGCTTCCATGGACCAAGGTAGCATCTGTGGAATATTGCAGTGGTTGTGTACTCTGATATACCACGTACCCAGAGCTACCTGAGGGGTCTCTCACAACAGCCTGTGCTTCATTATTTTAAAGACTGTGCAGGTGTTATGTTTTAAACAGAAATGTCCAACAACTGTCAGTAAAACAGGGGAGATAGCACCTCATTCAGAGACTTCTGATCTTTACAGGTGCTCAGAGATTTGTTCTTTGGAGCTTTAGAAAGAACTCAGCCATTTCACAATTCCTGGCCTCCCGTCCTACCCTTCTGCCATCCTGAAAGGCTGATAGCTTCTCTGCAAGCCAATTTCACTTATTTCACATTAAGCAAAGATAAAATTAGAAAAAGAGTATGACAGAATATTAGACCAAACTCACCAAGCTAAAGCTCACAGAACGCAGAACTCACAGATCCTCTCAGAACAGCACCTCATGGCCCTTCAAATCCTGGTACAACTTTTTAGGCAAAAAGGTACAGCAGGAGTACTATGGCTACTATGCCCTTCCAGTAATGGAGGAGGAGCCTAATCTACTTCAACCAGAAACTCACAAACAATGATGAAGATTACTGCCTGAAGCTTATCTCAAGATACCATGACCCGAGAAGGAACAGAAACAGTTACATCCATTGTATCCTAATCTCTCCCTTGTATACAGCAGGAGTTACATGTGAAACTTTCTTATACTGTGCTGATCTTCAGAAGGTACAGAACACAAACATCAGAACAGCTGCATTTGTATCAGGGAACCAGCATGTATTGTAATCAGCTTAAGAGAAGAGGAAAACAAGTGCTTCATAGTTGTATCTGTACACTGAAGGTCATTCTTTGTGCCTTCTCCCATAATAATATTACACGTATATTCCTTACCAAAGATATCTGTTTCCAGTAATACACTTTTTTCCTCTATATTTGTATTCTGTGACCTTAAACAAGTGAATGTTAGCACAACAGACTTTGGTTTATCATCCCTGAAAATGCCCTGTTTAATCTATGAATATAAGCACATGTATTTGAATAAATATATTTACATTTATGACACGGTTAAGTTTTATTCACAAGGAATTTAAAAAACTTTTTATGTAGTGTTTCTCTGAACTGAAAGTAGCTCTTCACTGGTTAAGTTGTAAACTTCCAATATAAATGATAGAAAACAGTTCTGCATTAAAAGCTTGAGTGAAGTGAAATATTATGGCTACTTGATACTGTTAATGGTAACAGAAGGAAAGTAGCATATTAGATAAAAAGAATGATGTATTGACAGCTAATAACATTACCAACCTCATTCATCTTTTCTTCAAACTCAGCCAAAGCCCTGGACCCTTTCTTTTTCTTTTCTAGTTGCTCTTTCACTTCTTCCCTGTATGAAAAATACGATAGATCACAATTTTTACCATTAAAAATACCTTCTTCAATTTCTAACTTTTTTGTAGAGCTTTTCTGAAGTTTAGCCTTAGTTGAACTTCCAAGAGAAGAAGAATAAAAGCATCTTAGATGTTACACATATGGTAACCTAACCCTAATACCTTAAGCACAGTAGTTAAATCCCTCCAAAAGATCTAAAGCTAACTTTGCAATTAGGTAAATTGTTCTCTAATGTCTCATGAGGGCAGGCAAAGGGAGTGAACATAAAGTAAGTTGATGACAGTATCTCAAAGTGATGATTTTCTTGGGTAGGGTAAATTGAATTCTAGGGATATACCAGCAATATGGTTTTTTAGAGATTAATTTGTTTACAAATTAAATATATCTGCAGAGTTTAGGTATTTCTGAAAGAGGTAAAACGACCAACATTTTCCTCTTCTGAGAAATTGTTGCCAAAAAATACAGACAAATGAGAAATACAGATTTCAAAATGAAATTCTGTTGTTTTTAAAAGAGGAGATTGAATACATGTTTAGAAAATAATACCTTGGCCAGAGACAAGAAATCTTTCAAAATCTATTACTGGATATTCTGAGGAGAAGAAGGAGGTAGGACATCTTAGTAAAGGGAACAAATCTTCTGTTAAAAGGCCAGAAGAGTAAAAGGCATTGCCACTTACCATGTTGGTCTTGGTCTGTTCAAGTAGTCTTGTATTGTTGGTCCTGAATTTGGGGCAGGACCTCGTGCTCTGGCCATAGCTATGGGATTCATATAAGCCTTGAATATGAAACAACAAAAAGAAATACAAAATTCATCAGTTGCACTATGATACCAAAATATCTTCTGTTTGTTCTTCACAGAAACTTTTTCTCACTCACTGAAAAATAACTCTGACTTGTTTCTAAGAACATAAAATATTTAGCTAAACCAAGTTGATTCAGTCTGGCAGAAAGACTCAGGTAAGTGCTTCCAGTTGGAGTTATACTGTGGCAGAAAGAGCTGATTCACAAAACGACCACGTTCTTCCTTACAGTAATTCCCCTCTCTAAGCAATGATTTTGCAAACTGAGAATAGTATAATGATTTCTGAAATATTCTTCCTTGGCATACAGAAAATGTAAGGAAATTTCAGCTCTCACTCTCTGGGACAACTGATCCTATGCCTTTAAAGTTCTGTTAAAAACTGGTAACACTAGAGTCAAGAAATTCTGCATTTAATTTCTTACACCAAAACAAAAAAGCAGTGGTACTCTGCTATAATCAAGCATGTATCAAAATTATGTGACTTACAGCTATTTTAAGGAGGAAAAACCCCACAAAAATCAAACATACATAACCCCAATGTTATGAGGTATTCCGTCTTTCAAACCCATGCAAAAGATTAAATTAAAACTTAGAATCCGTAATCCACCTCAGCAGTTAATGAAAAAACTCTTCTGTATTTTTTTTATGTCACAATATTTTGTTCCTGTGAAAGGGAGGTACGTACACTCCCTTATCTCATTAGCTTTTATCACTGTGTCATCCCGACACTTTACAATTTACTTCTGCAGAACATAACACACACGGTTCTTACTGTTCAATTTGGAGATGAGGAAAAAAAATCAAAAAGCCAAAACAATGACTTGCTTTGGTTGCCCAATCTGAGACAATTTTTTAAAGAGTACAACATTTTGTAGATTCAAAGCAAAGATTTGACCATCTGTGTAGCTCTTACATGTCCAACACTGTTTTTTATTAGGCATTCAGAAAGCACCATGCACGGTAAGTGAGCATTTGTGAAAGCTGTCAGAAGCAGCAGCTGCTGCATCCCCTCCGGTTGCCCCCACTGCAGAAGAAACGACCACAGCAATACTGAGTTTCTGGATGAGACTGCAAGAAGACTGGTGGCCCTCAACTCTTGGGGATAAATTCAGTCCTGGAAGAGGGACTCTGGGCTCTGCCTGGAAGGAAGCACTCCCCACGCCACTTTGTCTCATGATCCATGGACTGGACCACACTGAAGCAATCCAAGGACTCTTTCAAGTGGAGCATTTTTTGACTCGAGTTTGCAACTCTGAGGGTGACATTTGCTGCCATTTCTTGGGGCTTTGCTTTGTTGCTTTAATTCACACAAAAGGACTAACATGGCAAATAAACTCCGAGGTTTGCCAACTGAAACAAGTAGATGGATGTACTAACTCAAGTAGTTACAACACTTAGAAAGGCATTCACATGACAAATCTAAAAATGAATAAAACTTTTGTAATTGAATTCGGCTTTGAGTGGAAAAGGAGCTCCTTTAGAAATGCAAAGAAAGCACTATTTGAACAATGTTTTCACTAAACAAAGGTAATTTCAATGTACTAGATCCACTAGAAACTTCGTTTACTCCAGTGAAAACAATGACTTCTGGTTACTATTCAAAAATCTGTATCTGAAAGTTCTTCTTATATAATTATTTTCAAAAAAATGAGGTATCTTGCTGTTCTTAAATAAAAATTAGCTACTTTCATACCTGAGGTAACAAGTAATGAACACCCACTACCTCCCAACAAAACTGTCTACCTGCTGAAGAGGCTACAACTAGGAATTGCCTCTGGCTAACTGCCTGGGAAGCTTCCTCCCTTCAGTGACTATCTTTAACTTTCCCACAGCAAGTACATAATGGCTGTGTACTGCTCTATGTTCCACAATTAGGACATTTATGTCTTGAAACCTGTTCTTATAATTTCAACCAGGTTTATTTATGAATAATTACTTCACTAATAAACATTATTGAGAAGTATTTACACTACTTTGCCAAACTGCATGTCACTAGCCAGAAAGAGCACAGAAATGCACCTTCAATAAAGAAAGTGTTTGTTTGCACATTCGTTTTCTTCTTTAGGCACTTTGCTCAAGCAGATATTAAAAAAGGTATTTGTTGCATAGCTTTCTTGCTCATGAAAAGTGCAAGGCACCTTTTGTCAGGCATGGCTCTCTGGGCAAGCAATACTATTACTGCCTTGCAAGTATCCTGTAGATGCGAAAAAAGCACGTTTATTTTCCATCTCCAAACAGTGAAAACGATGGTGTATTTAAGAAGGGACATGGCATAGGGAGAAAGCTCTGTGATCATACATGAGGAGCAAAGGGTCCTATGTTATACCTTGTCTGTACTAGAAGCTGTGATGGCATAACGAACATGATATAGTAACATAAAGATTTGCTGGCATTGGTAGATATTTCTCAACTGTCCCATTAAAAGAAAATTAAGAATAAATAAATACACACCCAAAAACCTTACGGTACATTTCAATCATAGATCTAGTCTTGGAGCCTAATACACTGTCAACTCTTCCTTAGTAGACTCCATTTTTGATACCTCAATAAAGCAAAGGGACTTTGCTATCTATCTGTACCATGTGTCCTTCATGTCCATTACTCTATTATTCCATCAAGCTATGCAAAGATGTGAATGGATCTGAGTACCAACTCCTAGCACATCCTAGAAAGTAACAAAGAAAGGGAAAAACCAAAAGTATCATGATTTGTATTTAATCATAAGATTCAGCAGCAAATTTACTATGCCTAAATGATTACGAGTGGAAGGCGAAAGGGTACCTGGTACAGAAACATTTCAAGACAAACAGGAGGAAGGATGAACGTGTTGCAGTTACGTATGAACTCGGGCTCTGCAGTCCGGTGCGTAGAAGCGCCTGCTGAACGCCGGCTCCCGAGGCAGCAGAGTGCTGCCTAAAGCTAAATTTCAGGTCGCTCAGGTACAGCTGAACGCCAAGTTTAAGGAAATGCGGCTTAGCAAGGATCAGAGCTACTTCAGCGAGTGCTGCAACTCCTACTGGGAACATTTCATTTTTGTACGGACCAGGCCAGCATCTTAATCACCTTTCCGCGGCAGATCACAAAGCAGGCATCGGCCACGATGCTGCCGGATTTGACAAGGCAGTCTGAGCTTCTGCCAGGGAGCCGCGGGCACGTGCCGACGGAGGGACAACCCACCCAGTCGGGGCTCCGGCAGTCCCCGGGACGCCCCCGGGCCGGGCGGGGCGAGGCGCAGGGCACGGCCCGCCTTTGTCGCCCGCCGGCGGGGCCGCCAGCGCGGCCGGACCC
>VZRZ01008648.1:379298-457673 GCA_013398175.1 Climacteris rufus
ACTGCAGGGCGGCGGGCGGGCCGGTGGCAGCGGCGGGGAGACATGGTCACACACTGAATCACAGAATGGGCCGGGTTGAAAGGGACCGCAGTGGGTCGTCTGTTCCAACCTCCCTAATTCAGCAGGGTCATCTTAGATCACATGACAGCGGATTGTGTACAGATGGTTCTTGAATATGTCCAGTGAGGGAGAGTCCACACGCTCTCTGGACAATCTGTTCCATTGCGTGGTCACCTGTAAAGTTCTTCTCATGTTCAGGTGCAGCTTCCTGTGCGTCAGTTTCTGCCCATTGCCTCATGTCCTATTGCTTGGCACCACCGAGAAGAGCTTGGTCCATCCTCTTGGCACCCGCGCTTTAGATATTTATACACATTAATGAGGTTCCCTCTCAGTCGTCTCTTCTTGAGGCTGAACACGTCCAGTTCCCTCGGCCTTTTCGCATAAGAGAGATGCTCCTGTCCCTTAACCATCTTTGTAGTACTCCGCTCCAGGAGCTCCATGTCTCCCTTGTACTGAGGAGCCGCCGGCGGGGCGAGCGCCAGGACAGCCTTTGTGAGGGGACCCGGGTGAGATGTAAATGTGCACTTGTATCCTGGGGCACCCGTCTGGAATCTGCCTCCCAGGAGAGGGCAGGATTTCCTGGTGAGAGGTTTGTCGCCTCTTGATCCATATAGTGGTCAGTTACAGAGGGAACGGCGGTGTCCCCTTTTTCCTTCGGTAGATGCATATCTTCAGGTATTATGAAATAGCAGCCTGTCGTGACATAGAATTCAATGAAATTGGACTCTATTTGGGCGGGGGAGGGGAGGAGAGGGAGAAAAAGAGATAAAAAAAGTATGTGCTCATCTCTCATTAGCCATCTGCACTGCAAAATAAAGCACATATATATAAAGTGATATCGACAGGGTTAATATTACATTAGGTTAATAGAAGTGCTAAGACAAATCCATGAGTTATTGGGATCCACTAACTCAGAATTTCAAATGTCCTTTTCTTAAAGCATTACCGCTAAAAATTACTGCATGTTAGTCACCGCTTTGTAAAAATGAAGAAAAGTAATCACATGTTAATATGTTAATCATACAAAGCACAAATGAGTTTTGTTACTGAAATAGCTGTGCTGTCTTCATATTCGGGAAGAGCTGGAAAAATTGGTGAGCCCACGGGAATTTGTGATACCAAATTGCTTAGTAAAAACCAAGAGCAGGCTGTGAGGAACTAGAAGGAAACTAGAGAAAGTGACTATACCAGATTTGCAAGTAAAATTTGTTCAGTTGCAAATGAAATTTAGTGTTGAAAATTGCAAGACAGTACATACAGGAAGGGATAACTTTTATTCCTCAGAAAATAGCTCGTATGTTCTAAAACAAGGATAGCTACTTTGGAAACACATCAAGCAGAAGTTCTCCCTGAGCTGCCTGCAATGCTGGAGAAGTACATTGAAAACAAAAGAAATAGACTGCATTGAAATACATACAAAATGAGGTTGGGAGTATGGCTAAGTCTATTCTGATACCCCTTCATGAAGCATGGTGATGTCCTTGCCCCCAGTGCCCGTTCAGATTTGGGCCATTGTGGAGTACCCCCGTACAATGCAGTTTCAGGTGGCTACCCCATGGCACTGTACATGTGCAGGCTGTCCCCAGCACTGCTGCAGCCCTGGGAGGCACAAGGGTGGCCACAGGTTTGGAGCACGGCTGGCTGGCTGGCCCTGTGCCGGCACAGAGGTGGGGCTGCAGGGCTCCGTGGGCTTCTGCTCAGCTGCCGCAGCGTAGGTAATGCCTAAGCTGCATCGAGTCTGCCAGGCCAGAATTACTCCTCAGAAATGTTTTGACCAAATTTGAACTAAGAGAATTTATTCATCCCACGCTTTGTGCCGTGAGGCTTTGAGCCTGGTGCCTGGAAATAGGAAGACTTGCCGTGGCAGGAAGGCAGGAGTGTGGGGTCCCTCCCTGTGCAGGCACTGGGGAGGAGTCCTCTACTAGCCACTCCACAGCATGTTAATTAGACCCTAATTAGCTTTTCTTTCCCAGACTGCAAAGGCTTGCGAGTCCAGACAGACAAATCAGATTTCTAAAAATGGATGAAAATACATAGGGAAAGGACTTCTGTGTGACAGGAGACTCAAAGATGACCTTGTTTATCAAAGGGGTGGGGGAGTAATACAACTGATGGGTTCAAAATGAGAACTGATACAGATACTGTAAATCCTGCTTTCTGTTTTTCAGCAAATGGCAGGCAAATGATAGACAAAGACAACACATTTTAAATTATTTTTATAAGAACATTTGTTTCTATGGTGCTAACAGACATGTGACACCTAGTTTCAGTAGACAACTTTGAGGCAAAGAGTATGAGAACATTTTTGTGGATAATGGGAAGAGTAACATTTGTGCTTTTTCCTACAAGGTCCTTACTATTTTGCTTAAAGGATTTTTTTTTTAGTTTGGGTCTTCTGAACTCACCTTCTCACAGATGAAGGCTAGGAAGAAAATTCCCGTGTGAAGAATTTGTTCCATAGTGGTCAACAGACTGTCAGATTTTCTTCTGTGGTGTCTTGCTCTGAGCACTATCAGAGAAGAAACACCAGATACTATCCAGGTCTCTGTGGTAGCTCTTATGTAATGTTACATATTTCCATTATTTTTCCCTTTTTCACAATACGTATCCATGGCTAATAGGGGTATTTGTGACTCTGGCATCACTGAAGTTTCCTTTGTGTCTGCCCCTGACTGGACTGCAACTCATAATCTTATAATGTGCTTAAAGACTAATTTGTAATGCCATATAAAGGTAGCTGCTGCTTTTATTTAAGTCTGCATCAGACCTGCAGTGTATATAACTATGCTTGTAAAAGACTTTCATGGTTCCTCTGGGTTTCTAAGTGCAGCACAAAGTTTTGATTCTAAATTATAAAATCCTTTGAGGCTTTAAGGTCTGGTTAGCTTTGCAGTCATTTCTGTCCCTCTGTCAGCTTTCACCCAGAAGGTGACATCTCTTTGAATGCTTGAGCTGATAGTTTTTAGATTCCTGTATCTGGTGGCTCACTGGAGGCTGTGTTAGTAGAAGCTACTTGTATCCTGCTCTAAAGAGCACTTTAGGAACTGTACAGTAAACTGAAGCTTTGAGTTATTTTGATGAAGATTTTTTGGTTGAAGACAGGAAAAATGCAGCTGGTTTTAGAGTCTGATGTGTCATTTTGTGTTTGACTCAAAACACACACTTTTACATTTCTATATACCCAATGTTACCAGTCATATTTACAACCAATCAAGAAAAACAGTCAATCAATAAAGTGTGCTCAGCTCCTTAAAAGATGAAGATGAAAACAGCAGAATCTTCAGGAATACACAAATACCATGCACATTAGCACAACAGTTGGATCAAGTAACATTTTGGAAAAATAGTGCATTTCATGGACGACTGAGAGCCATTATAGCTGAATTAAAGCACTGTTTGCCTAGACCAAAACAAAGATTTCAGTAAAGACAGACCAGCGCTGAATCATACAGCATTCCCAGCAACTACAGCAATGCTTTGCCTTTGAAAGAAAGTAATCTCTCAGATTTTTGTTTCCTTAAATGGAATTCATCCTAGGTAAGGAAAGTAGCTCCGGAATGAGAAACTGGGATAAATGAGGCTAGATTTTTGTAAAACTGGTATATGGTAAGGTGCTGGGAAGGATGTGCATGTGCTTCTGTTTCTGTGTCTGGTTGTGTGTGCTTGTTGATTTTGTAGAATACAGAGGGTGTTGAGAAAAACACTTGCAAACATAAAAACTGGAAACCAATGTTGCTAATTTTCTGTATTTAATATACAATACTTACTGCATTTGTATTCATTTTACATTTTAGATAAAAGAAAAATATAGCTAGAAGGGTGAAGCAGTTTTAAATACAAAACTATTTGCCTTTTCACTTACCAATAATTTGGGAACTAAAGAGAACTAGACACTGTGAAAATTTTTATTATATTGATTTTCATACTGAACCCTCAGCACCCAACAATAAATACACAACTTTGCTTTTCTTGCACTGCCAGCAGCAAAACGTTCAGTTCCAAAGGACTGTAATTCTGATATAATACATTATTGATAACTTTCTGTGTGCCTTAATTTAATTCTGCTGTATTGACACATGATTAGTTTTGCAGTCAACCATCTTTACAAACTTGTAAAAGCTAAAGAATATGTTAATACGGTAAGGTGCATGCTCCGATGAACTTCAATGCAGTCAACGTAAAGTAGCCCCAGCTGAGGGTGTTCTTAAAGCAGAGAGCCCCATAGGGTGAAATTTGGGACACAGAGCAGGCATGCAGTTAGATCAAAGGGCTTTGTTCAAAAGCTTGCAAAGGGAGCTCTAGAGTTTCCAAAGTGTCTGTGTTACTTCCCAGCCATTCTGTACAGCAGAAACACACTTTTTCCTAATGTGTATATGGTAATCAGCAGCTGTGCAAGAAGAGGAGAGAGTCTGCAAGATTTCCTGTACAGCAACGGTGCAAGACTTTTATATACCACAGTTCACATGTTGTAGCCCCTTGATGTCATATTGATGACTAAAAGGTAAACCAGTATATTTGAGTAACAATTCAAGAAACCGCTGTTACATTTTTCTGTACCTCTGCAGGTGATAATGTATTTCACACATAGGTGACTTCAATGCTGAATGCAAAGAATGTAAAGAACACTGACTAGTAACTATTATGCACACAGAATAAAAAACAAAATGATGCACCTTTAAAAGAAACAGTAACACACGCACCTTTTCATGTTTGTACCCTGATTAAAAGAACATAATGAATTTCAAGTATGAAATGATACAGTGAAATCATGTCCTGTGAATAGATATCAATGGTAGTCTAGGTAGTACAGTTTGCACTGTAGGTAACTTTCCATCTTGCAAAACAACCCTACTGCCTATGTAGGTAAAGTGACTTGGAATGCTAAAACCTGACATGCCAACTGTTGCACTGGTATAAACTGATACAGTGCTGTAGAAGTCAACAGGACTATGCTGATTTTCACCAGCTGAGTATATGCCCTAAGGTGAATGAAGAAACATATTCCAAACTGCTTTGCATGCTTTCCTTGAATTATCAAATCCTAGACAACTCCAGAGCAAATGATATTTTATGACAAAAAGAGGTGGAAAAAAGAGAAAAAAAAGATAAGCCAAACAGCATTAGTTTTAATTTTCTGAATGTTTTTCATGTGTTTTTTTGTTTTTTTTGTTTTTTTTTTTTTTGTAAAATTCTACTGAGAAATGATGGTACCAAGAGATATTTTGATTTGCTAATGGATGTTGATCTGGTGTAATATCAATAAATAGTTACTCTGGATGTGTCTCAGAAACTGTCATCACTGTTCACAGTATTCTGTAAACCTGAAACCACAAGTTTTAATAATGCCTTTTGAGAACATAACTTATCTTGCAGATTGTGAACCCATTATCCCCGTGAGAGTTACAAATGGGCTTGACTTTATATGACCTCTGTTAACTTCAGTGGGATTTGTAATGGGTAAGGTAGGCACACATGGAGCAGTAAGAACTGAATCTTATTTCTGATACATTTCTGTACCAGCATCCTGCTTTTCTCCACATATCCCAATGCCACTAAGAAGTGCAATTCTGACCTTTTGTATAAAAAAAGCAATTAATAGAAATTTTTAGAGAAATAATGTAACTAGAGTTAGGATTTTTATCACACATTACAATTCATATAGTATTCTTGCTGGTTTACTAAGCTTAAGTATCTTTATATAGACCTGAGCTGCCTGACACTGAATTTTGTAGACTTACAAGGCCGAATTCTTGGTTTAACTGTAGTCAGTGGAGTCACAACAAGAGTAAATCATGCTAAATTATTTAAAATACTTTGAATCTCCAATCCTGTTTCATGCAATTGTCCATGCACAAAAAAACCCCCAAAACCACCACCTAAATTTGCTTCCTTTATGCTTTTGTTTAGGCAGCAATCTTACTTCAAGCCCAGTTGGGCAACTTTATCACTGCAGAAAACTTTCTTCAGTTACAAGATACTGCACAAACTTGGCTTAAGCATCTGGAATCAACAGATATGTGCTGGGCCTTCTACAAACTAAAGCCAAAGGCAGCCTATGTAATGTTTTCTAATTTTAGTTTTTCAGACAACATTCCCCCACTATGTGTAAAAGTAGCTCTACAATAGCATTTCAAAGTAATCTGCTTATTCCTTTACATATTAAAACAGACAAAAATGCTCTAAAGCATAAAAAAATACTAAATCTGAACAGATATACTACTCTAGTTGCAGAACTCAATGTACAGTATGAAGCTTATTTATGATTTTTTCAGACTGAGCTATCTTCCTGCCTAAGAAGCTAGCTTTAACAACCAAAATGTATACTAAATGCATATAAAAAATAAAGCAGCAAGACTCAACACATTTCTTTGCAACTACCCTTTCACAGGACTAGTGTGTTTTCATAAGAAATAATATACTGAATCATAATAGCAATAATTTATATTAATGTCAACTTGAAGATAAATGTGTCCACATCTTCAATAAACACTGACCCCATTTACTGGTGCCTTGGTGCTGTTATTAACCACGTGTCCTCACAACTACAGTCAGTTACTAAAGGAAAACTGCCTTCTGCAAATACTTTTTGTAAGCAACTATACTCACATGAGTAAGCCCTCTCTGCTGTGTGGGACTACTTAGCTGAGGTACAGTATTCATGTGTTTGCAGACTTAGGCCTTCACACTGAAGACTACCAAGCTAGTGAGGAAGTACAAATACACACTGTAACACAGGACGTAGAAGACAGACAGATGAAAGCACCCTGTGATGCCTTTGGGAGTTATAATATAAACATCATTTCCAAACTATACAGTTCCAACTTGTAAGACAGCATTTTGAGGGTATAATTTTTCTTTAACTAGAGCACTCAAAGACATTATACTTTTAAAGCTGTTCAAGGTAATGCAGCAAAATATTACATTAACAATAAAATTCGTATGAGAAGGCAGATATAGACCACTTAAATGATCTGGAATGAAATGGACCATAAATACATTAATCTGAATGCTTGTAAAGAATTTACAGGGAAATTATAGACTGCAAGGAAGGAATGAATGTTCGTCTTGTGGGCTTGGTTTCAGTGTCAAAATTATACAGCTTTGTGTAGAAAACAGATTCTATCAGAAAAATAAATGGCACCTTTATATTTCCGTCTTAAGCATTTTAAAATGTCTTTCTTGCCTTAGCAGTAGGGACTGCCTTGCCTGTGAAGCGTGCCTGGCTAAGAGTCCTTGAGACTCTTTCAGTCCATGTTTCAGTTGGAACTGACTCTCATTCTTTACTGAAAATGACCACGTAACGTAAACTTCTTTTGCTCACATTGCTGTGACTCCAAATAGTTTGCAGGAGGGGAGCTCAATCTCCAGGACAAGAGATTTTGAACACTGCAGAGAATGACAATGAGGTTGTTTAATAGTGCTTAATGCAAGGCAGGTGTCATGGATATTGAATTCTGTTTGTTGGAACTAAACAGAGACAGCTTCGCTCTCATGACCAGTGACAGGACTTGAGGAAATGGCATGAAGCTGAGACAGGGAAGGTTTAAGTTGGATATTAGGTAAAGGTTCTTCACCCAGAGTGTGATTGGGCACTGGGAACAGGGTCCCCAGGGAAGTGGTCACAGCACCAAGCCTGAGAAAGTTCAAGAGGCATTTGGACAACACTCTTAGGCACATGGTATCATTCTTGGAACTGGACTCAATGATCCTGATAGGTTCTTTCCAACTCAGCATATTCTATGATTCCCTTAATACTGACCACCAGAGAATGATCAAAAGTTTCAGACAGTGCTGTCCTTCTCTGTTTTTGAGCAGGTAAACTACAGGGTAGAGCTTTTCTTTTCAACTTATTATGCACAATAGAAAGGAGAATGGGGGTGGAGGTGAAATAAAACAATCAAATCAAAACAAAACAAAGCTGGAATACCACAGGGTTGTTAGACATCTAAGGAGAAAAAGCCTCTAATCTCATGACGCTGCTTCTATCATGTTATAATAGGTAACTAAAGTTCAAAATGTGCATGGCAACAAATACTTGCACACAAGCACATCCCCACTGAGCTTACATAAGCCATCTTGTAGAGTCTCACATCCACAAACTTCTTGCAGCATTCAATTACTGATGTACATTTTGTTGTAGTTGCAAACCCTGGTTAGAACCACCTTGCTTAAATGGGACTCCAAGATAAAGTCCCTGCAAAAAATCATGGTGGGTTTTGGGTCTTGCTAGAAAAACTTATTTTCTTATTTAACTAGTGTGCTGCAGACTCAGGCTATATTTTAAACCCAGTTTGGTGGATTATTTTCTGTCACAGACGAGGGATGATTGTTTGAGATACATGTCATCTGCCTGGAATACAACATTTTGTCTTTTTCCACAGAATGTCCAGAATTCAGTGTCACCCTTTTTGTGTAGTGGGAGAGTTTTCTTATGGGAGTTCTTATAACACTGCTGTTTAAAATGCAAAAAATAGAAGTCAACTGTCATAGAAACAGTAAGCTTGCTGTCCCCTTTAGATCCTGGAAAGGTTCTTCCTCAGGAGAATATTTCTGTTTGCACCTCGTACTTGTGGCAGAGCCCTGTACTTTTAACTGCCATAGCCAAAAGGGAAGGAATGAGCTTGATTACCTACATGAACACAACTTATCTTGACAGTTGGGGACTGTTTCACAGTTGCTCAATCTCCTGCTGGGAGGAAACCTCTCCTTGAGAATAGTGATCCTGGGGAAGGGGAGGGCAAGGGGGGTAAGCAGCAGGAGGCTGGCATTGCTAGTCTTGTTAGTATCCACTAAAAGCTTCTGTGTAACAGAAGCATCACTGGGTGCCCTTGTAAACATGTGCATCACAGACACTTGTCCAGGATCTTCTGTACTTAGTAACTGATATTCTCAATCAACCATTGTTTTGGCTGATCAAATACATTATGTTCAATCTTAGCTATTCTAGCTCATTGCTTTGCTTGAACCAAAAAGTGCAGAAGTAGCACACACTTTGCCATATTCCACTGTACTATTTCCCAGTTCCTAATGAGAAGCAAGGGAAAACTAGACTACAAAGCATTGACTGCCTCCAGACTGGAACCTGCAGAGTCACAAGGCAGTAATTTAGCTCACAGCTACTTCAGTGGTAGTGAAAGTACCAGCAGGGTCACACACAAATGATATGTAATTGTCGCTGCGGTGAGAGGAAGCAGGGTGTTGGGAAGACTGTTGAGGAATAGACTCCTCAGGGCTTCCTTCACAGAAGGATGATTTGGGATAAGGAAAGGACAGTTTGAGTGGCTGGGTGATCTATCACTATGTATTTAACAAATGCCAGAGAACTACTGTGTAGAATTAGAGGTTTCCCATCCCTGGAACTGTGAAACTTGTCTCTGTGGCAAGTCTAGTTGCTCATGCTTAATGGAAGGACCAAAATTAGCCACTCTGTGCCAACACCTACCCTGCCACCCATGCACATAGACTGAACACAAGAAAATGCTATGCGGGCCTCCCAGCAGCTCAGAAAGCTCATTTCTACTGTACAACCTACAAAAAGTCCTTTATTTTCCCGTGGCAGATGATTTTGCATTATTATTTCCACTGGGTGTTGGACAGACTTGCTAAGCTCTCAGACTCGCTCCTGTAAGACGGTGAACCACCTGGACTGATCCAGAAAACTTGCATGTGGATAATCTTACCAAAATCCAAGTGTGCAAAACCATGCCATTTTGCATGATCAAAGGATTTTCAATTTGCAGCAGGAGTCAGCTTGTGATGCACAAGCTTGCATACTAAAAGACACTGTTAGCGGCTCTCCTGCAGCAGAGCTGTACATTCTCCACGTCTGCAGCTGAAGTATAGGCACTGTCTCTATGGACAGCTTAATCTGCTCTCAAGCTGTATCATAAGACTTTTTAAAAAATATCTACCCAGAAAAAGCTCTAGCTTCTGCAAAATTTAAAAAATAGAGCTGTTGCTATGTTGAAAAACTGCACTGACACTCACGACTTGAATTGGCATAGTAAGTATCTGGAACTAAAATCCTGTGCATGAGTCTTGCTTTATCATACGCTTATGAAAGTGAATGACAGGAGAAAACAAAACAACAGGAAAAAAGTCTTCCCCCTACATTTATATGTAACTTTTCCACACAGTCAAACTCACTTGCCAAGTCTCCTACTCTCTGCTCATTTTTCCTATCATTCCATCACATCACAATTTTCCTCCCTCATCTAGCCACTCAAAATCGATCCTAACATTAAAGAACTGGGGCTTTACTTTTTTTTAAAAAAGGCTGAGAATTAGTGTAACATGATGCACATGTGAAACATGGCATAAAATTAAGGGCTCCGTATTGCTGAACACTGATTTCAAACTCTTTAGGAGTAATTGCACAAAGGAAGCTGTCAGTCTGTGAAAATTCATTTTCCATTCAGTGGCAGAGACTGTTCTCTGTCTGGATTTAACATGAGCATGTCAAGGGGAGCAAGTATCCATGTAAACATTAGAAAACGTGTTTTTTTCAGGCGTGTGGATGGCTTAAGGTGCAGAAAGCTAATAGTGTGAATGAGAATTTGGCTTGCTCAAAAACGGGCAGTGAGCTTGAGAGCTTTACAACATCCCCTTGTAGACACCAAAGTAAATCACAAGTTGAACAGGACATGTTTTCCCATCTCCTTTCAAACAGTACAGGTTGCTTCAGTGCAAGTGAACATTTAAGCGGTAATTAGAATAAATTCATACTTGGATGCTTTTCTTCCATAAAACCCTATGAACTTTACAAAGTCAGTGAAAAAAGATCAGTTCTACTGTGTATTTAATACACGTTGTTTGCATTTACATTTTTCACATTAAAAATATGCTCCTTTTCACTCATCCTGACAATATTTTCCAAATAGTTCCTTAAAATTTCCTTTTTAATCTTCACAAAGTGTCAGTTGTTTGTGGGTTTTGTGTTTGGGTTTTGGTTTTTTTCCCCCAAAAAGGCAGTATATTTTCTCTGCTCCTTTCTCATGAAGAATCTGCTCGACCACAATCACCAACAATCAAAATATCTATAGCAGAAGCTCTTTTTAATTTCTCTAGCCTTGAAAAAGTCTCATTAACATTGGACTGGATGAAACCCATCAATATATTCTAACACAGATAAATTATGCAATGTGAAGGCAAAAGACCATATGGTTACAGAGTTTTGATTTATCTTTGCTGTTTTGCACAGTCTTTCAATGAAGGCTGGAAATCTGAACATTGCAGCTTTCACAGAGTTTAAGTCAAAGCAAATTTTCCACTAACTTTACTCACAGCAACCATGGGTTTTTCTGCCCAGAGAGCAAAAGGCTCATCTAAGAATGGTGAAGGTTAATTTTAGTTTCTGATGAGTACATAAAGAACTGATGGTATCTATTTGGCCTGAAGAATCAGTTTTGAGAACAAGTTCCCACTTGATTCAGTTCATTCTGGGTGCCTATCACTGAATTAAAAACATACACATGAGTTTTCAGGAATATTTTTTAATGGGAAAATATATGAGTTTCAAAATTTTGAGTGTTACAGCTAATGAAATGATTTTCAGCTGGTTTCTTCAAGAGTCTAATCAGCCATTTTTCATATTATTTGTGCACACTACTCTTAATTGGTCTTTATGGTTCTTATATTGTATATATATTGCATATCAGTATGCAATACTTGCTAAGATTCAAACTAAAGGGAAGAAACAACATTTGGCAAAAGTGTATTTGTCAGTTCATATGTCCACATCTTTCTTCTTTTAGTGGCTTAGTTAATTAAAATGGAAAGTTTCTTTCTGTTTTACATAAATTATTGGGATTTGATGGTTACAGAGTCTAGTCCAGAAACTAGAATTATACTACAGCCATCATCTAATAATTTGCAAGACACAAAGAAATAATAAAACAAACAACTCACAAACAAAACTCCAATTTGAGTTGTACAGCCTGTTAGACTGTTCAAATTGTAGGCATGTTTTTGTAGATCTGAACTGCACTTGCACAAAAAAAAAAATGGATACGAAAATAAAACTTGGAAGCTTAAACATATAAAATTCCATTTACTTTTCTAGAGATTGTTTCTGATGTTTTTCTTAATTGAAAGAAATCTGTATACTCAAGGCTTAGCAATCAAAAAGAAGTAAAAGTGATAACTTACTGATAGTCAGTTATTGAAGATTTCACCTCTCTGTGAAAGTAAAAATATATTTCTTAAATTTTCCCCCACTACTGCAGTTTGGACAAATGCTTTTTCTAACATACTAATACCAAGAAAATAATTTACACATTAAAAAAAGTGTGAAATCCTGTTAACATCAAAAAAGATCTTGATATTTAGAAGCAGTTTTGTAGCAATAAAATAAATATGTTAGGTTCCTAAGCTTGCAATCAATTCAAGCTTCAAGCATAACACGACAAAATCACTCAAATAGCCTAGTAACTTCTAATTCACATTGTATATAAAAGTCAATCTATTCCTGAAACTACTATATATGAAAAATACTAGCAAAGTGGTTCTATAAAACAGAGTTCTTCGAATAAACATCCTCATTATTCAAATGTGTCTTATACATGGAACATAATTAATTTACGTGGCCTTTTAAACCAAACTGTGTGGTTTCTGATTCATATACATATTGACAACTGATGTGTTTTCAGTTGTGAGTCTGGTAAGTGCTCCAAATTTTCTGGCTAAAAGACCGAAACAGAAGGTTTTCTCTTTATTTGCCATATTAAAGTTGGTCTAACACCTAACAGCAGAGAGGATTTTATGTATAACAAAACACGCTTCTCAAAGACAGTGAGTGAACCTGTGAAAAGCAGCATGGCACAGAATTTTCTTCTTATTCACCAAAACAACCACCGAGTATAAAAAACCAAGTAAGAGTTATGATCCTGGATACCCTCCCCTATGCAGAAGATGCTTAAATGCTGCAATTTAGCAAATCCTTTCATTAAAAAGGCTCTGTATACATAGCACTAAATTTAAGTTTTTTGCAAACATTTTTTTTGATGTGTTTTAGGACAGAAACAACAGGAAAAGGTACTCTAATCATTGTGGACTAATAGGCTGAAAAAAACCTGGAGTGTGGGCACAGTCTACACAGAA
The DNA here is from genome assembly GCA_013398175.1 of Climacteris rufus. Classification (NCBI taxonomy): domain Eukaryota; kingdom Metazoa; phylum Chordata; class Aves; order Passeriformes; family Climacteridae; genus Climacteris; species Climacteris rufus. Next base: position 392,457 of record VZRZ01008648.1, read on the forward strand.
ATATGCACAAATACCATTTTCAAAATTTTGCTAACCACACAGAAGGCAACACAGGTGTACACAAAACTAAGCCTAAGCAAGGAGGTGCACAAAGAGACACTTCTCTAATCACTGGTTTAGGCTGTGGGACTAAAAGAAACAACACTTGGTAATAGGAATGTAGGGGACATTGACACTGTGTAGCTATTGAAAATTTGGAAGAATCTTGCTGGAAATAGCATGTGTGAGCATCACTGAAACCTGTTTACATAATGGAGCTGAAGAAGACTAACAGGAAGGCTGGTGTGAGTGTGGATGGGGAGGAGAGGAAATGGCTGCACCAGATGGATTGCCATGGTTCAGCAATTAGCACTTCACTAGCTGGCTCTGGTGATTTTTTCTTGGCAATTGGGTCTGTTTTTCTCTGCAGAATTATGTAGTAGTGATTAAAAAAAAGATTGGTGGGAGATAGAAATTGCTCCTTCCATTACTTAGAACACCCCGTTCTCTGCTAAGAAGAGCACAGTGCCTGGCTGTGGGTGTTCTAGGATCTATACTTAATATATCTTTTGTTATTCAGCAGTTTTTAGCTGCTGTTGAACCACTCCTGTAGAACACATACAGGCTTAGTTATCACTAAGAATTGCACTCTGAAGTCTTATTTAAAGGTGTACAAAGAGCTTTCATCACAGAACTTTCTTTTTCACATACGCAATTCCTACGTCCTACACATATGGTAGTAATGAGAAAAGGTACTAAAACTAGAGCTATACCAGTAAAATAAGACGAGCAAGGGCATGAGTTTGAGCACAGTCCCATAGTTGTCTGTGCTGTCTAATTATAAACATGATTCCTGGCATGATATTAGCCAACGACAGTGCTTTGCCCAGCCAGAGAACAGGCTTTCTCAGTTTGCTAGTGTTAAGTGAAGCCCCACACAGTTTGGCAGGGAAGACTGGAATAAGATTAAGCCTATGGCATGTCAAATGGAATTTCTTCCTAAAAAGATTTGGAAAAGGAGGTAATTGGAAAAAATGTTGGTCCTTTGAATCCCGGCCCTTGCTACCACAAGGACCCCATTAGAGAAATATTTTCCCTAACCCTGCCAAGATAGAACTTAGATTTCTTGGTTTTGTTCCTGCCATTCCCACTGGAAGGATGTTCCATAATGTGACCATTAATGCAGCCCTTTGCAAACTGTTCTCCTGAATACTCTCATTTATAACCTGATACTACTATATTAGACAACATACAGCACCATATTGCAGAAGCTCTGCTTCTGATTCCATAAGCCAGCCCGTTTTCCTCTGCTGCTTTCTGAGCTCTGTCTGATACTACGATTGGGAAATACTGCTCCAGTAGTTAAATTCCTTGTGATTTCCACATTCTCATTAGTTTTTGGGCCAACACTAACCTTTGGCTTAAAGTGTTCTCTCCCTTTCCTTCTGTTTTACCCTAATAATGTATCTACATTCAGCAATCATATTCTTTATTCTTTAGCTTTGCTAAGCTTAATAGAACACACTCTTACATGGAACAGATGCACGTTTCTATATGAGAGAAGCCCAATTTGGAAAACACCATCTCCCACCTCTACATTTTCACCCTGTATTAGTTGGTGGAGAGCTCTGGGAAAGTTCCCTGAACAGTTGCTGGGAAGCCACAGAAGCTGAATGCCCTGATAAGGTATGTATGATCGGTAACTTAGCACTAGGTAAAACGTGGAATGTTTTCAAAAGTGCTAAACTCTGTAGAAAACTTTTCTAATTGCTACTGTTGCAAGAGTCTCCTGAATTTTGGCTCTGTTTGTTGTTCTAATTAATGTTTAAAAATTATCAGCAAAAATTTCACTCTGTCCCATCCTTCTCTTTGAATGTTAAAAAATATTCACACTTGGGTCCACTGACCCATACAGGAATAGGCTTGGGACAACACCAGTGCAGTGGGTCTGCTGTGCCCCTTGGATGTAGGTGTAGGAACAGAGAGAATGACAAAGGCAAGGCCAGGATTAGAAGGTTTGCTGCTGTGACATCTCCCTGGCCCTTCAGCTTGCTGCTCACAGAGCTTCCAGAATTCTGGTGTTATGTATCTGTGATATCTCTGTTTGCAGATGCCTTGTGCATGCTCTTGCCAGGCCTAATTTGCAACCTGCCTGTTCATGTTGGTAAGTTTTGCATAGGCTCATTCTGGGCATAAAGAAAAGCACAGGCCACTGCACGCAAGCATGCAAGTGGTCCTTTTACAATTCAGCTTGTTTAAAGTAGACCTAATTTAACCATATATCACACACTTATGTGTCTAACAGAAACAAAAAGCTTTATCCAGGAGACAGGTGAGATCCACTTACAATCCCTAACAGTGGGCCATGACCCAGACAGTGCAGATACCTGAAACGGAGTTCGCTGCAGGAGCGAGAGGCCTGCCAGTGACAGGGCTGCAAGTTCCCCTGGCACAACTGGAAACATTACATTGCTCAACTCACTGCTAAGGACCAGCTTCTGCCAAGCAAGCTGTGGACAAGGATATAATGCTGGCTCACCACCTAGACCAGATGAAATAGAGATGAGGAAGAGAGAAGCCTAAGGGACTGTCAGAGGAGCAAGCAAAGCTGGCTGCCTCACTTAGCATCAGTTATACTCGTTGGACCAGTATTTTCTCCCAAGTCATGTCCAGGTAAATGCACTGAAGTCATGCTAGGGAACAGTTTCTATGGATTTAAAATATTTCTTTTTCCCCAGTACAGTATTAAAAAAATAAAAGTTTCTTTTTAAAATACTGAAAATATATTTTAATTAAGGTAAAAATACTAAATATAAAAATTTCAGGTAATATTTAAAATAACTGTGCTATAAAGACGTGAATTGCTTAGTTATTTTGACATTCAGTAAAGGCACATTAACCTTAGGGGAGAGGCATGTGCCAGTATACCCACATGGTGGTTTAGGAGACAAGGTCATGCATTTCTGCATAGAAAACAAGTCTGCTTTAGTAAGTGGCATGTGAGGGATTTTGAGACAGTAATGCTCATGCACTTGTGATGCACTGGAGGGTGTTGTAGGTAAGGCAGCACAGTATACAGCGTACAATGCAGAACAAATATTTCTCTGTACTTATAACACGTATAGGATTCTTTGCTTCTGAATCAGAAATATTCTTTTCTCTTTTCCTTTTTGGCTGACAAAGAGAACAGGTAGAAGGCAAAAACCTGTATGGATTTTCATTGGCTCTGCTCATGTCTTTGACCTGCAGATCAGAAAATTTGGAATGTGATAAAGAAAAGATGCCTGCAGCTGTTTCCAGGGGGGAATGATGGGATAGATGATGGACTAGAATGTGTCTGCATTTCAACACAAACGTATCATTTGGAAACTGAAACAGACTTTAAGAATAGGACAGTTTTTTGAAACGTACACACAAACGTAGCTAGAAAATAACTCATTTGTGTATGAAAAAACCTAAAAGTTGAGACATTTATTAAGATCACCATCACCACTGTTATTTTTATGGAGCAATGAAATGATAAATTAATTCATCCAAGTTTTCAAGTGGGGAAGCACCTGCATATATGCAATGAATGAACAGTAGCTGGATGTATTAACGCATGTATCAGTTAACTGCAGGTTGCAGAGATCTGATATTTCAATGCCATTCTTTAAATATCACATAATAATAATAATAATAATAATAAAGTACCAAATCATGCTTCAGCAGCTAGAGAGAGAGAGCGAGATTGCATCATGTTTTGGCAGTGACTTGATCATCAAACACTGGCAGCAATCAATATTAGAAGGATAAAATGGCAGCAAAACTGGTCAGCAGCTTTTCTTCGTCTGGAGTTTTCCCAGGTAGATAAACAAAACAAAAACAAAACAAACATAAAGCTGCAATAGGAGCAGGTCAAAGCCCTGGCCCTTGCATTGCTCTGATAAAAGTAAACTAGATTGATTTCCATGAATAAGCACATCACAATCCCAAAACAAAAGGTAAGTGCATAAAACCTCCAAATAATGATCTTCTCTAGGACAGCTATGTGGTTTGTATGGGCCTTGTCAGCTACATGTCTTGTTCATTTATGGTTCATCTTCTGTCAGCACTTATGATGCATTCACCTCACTGGAGTTTTGGCTGGATGACATGTGACAGTCCAGATTCTCCTTGAATTTCTCCAGATCATGGAAATATGGGTGAGAGAGGGCAACATATGCAGATATTCTCTTGGCTGGGTTGAACGCTAAGCATTTCTGAAAGTATGAAAAGAAGTTGATTTTAACTAAAATGTACAGTTAACAGTGCTATCATTGCATACATACATTAACATATACGACCTTCTGTTTATGATCAGTATGAGACACAATAGGGTCTCAGTAGGTGGTGCATGATGATCCTCCATATTAAAACAAGCAGTGGGGTCACAGTATAGAAGAATACAGCCTCCTCAAAAGCAGTATCAAATTACACACTAGAAAACTCAAGTATTCTAGTTTGTGGAATCCCAAAATACAGGTTTTCTGGAATTGACATGCACAAGACAGCCTTCATATGCTTATGTTCTATGCTTCAGTTTCTCTCTCTTCTTCCTAGCTGCAATTCTATAATTGTCCTTCCAGATCTGTAACCTAGCCTTTATCCAGCCAGCATTGAAATCTCTCCCACAGCCTTGTGTTTATACCTTGTTCTTTGCTTCATTCACCTCCAAATATTATTCTTCCTACTATCCTTGTCTAACCGCTTCCCACTCCTACTTTCTTTACTTGTATCAGAACTTCTATCATTTAACTTCTGAAATTTAATTCAGCGACTTTCAGTCCTAGTCTGTCCTTCCATCTGTGGCTCCCAGTTATCATCTCTGCCTAGCAGGAACAGCTTTATTTCCTACCTCATCTTCTAGGCATAGGTATTTGTCTTCTTCCTCCCTCCCTCCCTCCCTCCCTGTCTCCCATCATGCCTCACACTCACTGAGTTCTCTGTCATATATTATTCCTTGTTGTTCTCAGAATCTAAATCTTGTCCCATGTCTAGCTTCCACTTCCAGGCTGTCTGCAAGAACAGCAGATGTGCTTCTCCCTTGTCTATTCAAGTGTTCAGATACAGTTCAGCTTTCTGCAGCTAGGAGCTGCAGTCATAAGGGCACTGGAGATGATGTGCTGCCAGAGACAGCAGTCCCTGAAGGGATGCACCAAGTCTTTCAAGAATGGCACTGAGCCCACTTTACCTAGCTCACATAATCTTTTAAATGCTTCCAGAGAACAAAGGTAATTAGATTTCAATTAGCACAGCAAGAGGCAAACTGAGGCAAGGTCATTCAGTACATTCCATTTCAAGACTGAACTTCAGGACTGGGGTTTCTAATGTCTCTATAATAATGATGGAAATAGTACCAGCCCAATTTATTTGCTATTGTTCAGCCTTGCCATTTGAAAAGGCAACAACTGGTGAATTCCAAGTCTCAAGTTTTCAGTATTCAACAGAAGGCATGCAGATGTAATCTGCTACTACAGCCTATTTCCTGCTTTACATTTGGTCCACTGTACCACAACAAATGGTAGATCCATTTTTGTACTCATGTCATGCCTATACTGTAAGAATGGCTGAATGAGTGGCAGTACAGTGGTCAGTAATGAGGATCTAATCATAATGTCTAAAGACAGGTCAAACAGATACTGCCCTGACCCAGTTTCCTAATCTTGAACTATTCTCAGCTCTGACACCACTTGAGCCAAAAGCAGTGTCTTTGTGCTGTTATTTCACAGCTTAATATGATTTTTTCTATTTTGGACCTTTCTTTTTAGTAACTCCATTAAATGGAAAGTTGACTGTTTTTTGGCAAGTTGCACGTGCAGTGGGAACTATCAATCGCACAACTTGGAGAACAACAAACAGAAACTCACGAGAAGCAAGTCTTTGCCTACTTCATCAATATCTGGTACAAATTTTTCAATAGGTTGTGCAGGTCTGGAAGTAAAAGCATTTCTTGGAAGGGCAACATCATTAGGCCAGTCCTCTTCTTCTGGGAGTCCAATTACACTGTGAAATGAAAAACATAATGTTAGGTCTGAACATTATGCAGTTTCCCCTTTATATTGATTACACTAAGTGGCAGTGTGTAAGTATTTTTGTTTACAAGAGCTTAAACATTTAATTGTACAGTAGTGTGATGATCTCCATGAATAGAAGCTGATGAGCATAGGTCCTCAGTGTGCTTGGTAGAAATCATTTTGTGGCCAGCACAATTTTCTGCCCTAGGTCTCAATTTTCTGAGTCTTTTTGTTGAAAAAAGGCTGAGTGCTTTGGAAGAAAGTTGCTCAGTTCTTGACTGGATGGTGCAACATATGTCACTCCAGGATGATTAAAAGCAGTAAGTTTCAAAGGGGAATTGCGTGCAAGGATCTTTTTTCACAAGAATAGAGACTGAGAGAAGAGTGTGGGTCAAGATGAGGGTAAGGCAATAAAAGGGATGTTTCATAATGCTTCAAAGCTATGTGCAGTAATTGTTGCCCAAATTTAAACAATTTGTTTGCTTCACAATACAGGTTTTAAAGTCTCAATTTAGAAGTGGAAAGGCACTTCAGCGTCTTTGTGTTTTTGCCTTCAATTGTATTTTAGCTTTTCTTTCTTCTCTAATAGAAGATTTTAATTTCTTTCAATATTTTACTTCTTTATTCTTTTAATTATAGAAGATGTTTATACTTATTAAATAATCACTCTGAGGTCTTACATCCAAATAAATTAAATAGTAAGTAAACCACCAATGATGGATCTGATGCTAATATTTCTGGGGTTGAAACACCAGTTTCTGATAGAAATTTTGGGAGAGATGATACATTATTTGTCTGGTTTCAGGAAAAATAAATTTCTATAGCCTGTAAAATCGTGATTTTCAATGGAAACGCTGACAGGGTGAGACAACAAAGGACATAAAAATAATGTCACTGAATGCTTAGGCCTGCACAAGGCCCAGTGCCACTAGGGAGCAGCATTGACTTTCTTCTCACTGAGTTTGTCACAAGACAGGGTGAGGCATGGGGCAAACACACTGAGGTAAATCACAGGTAACCTTAGTGAACACAGTGGAATTACCCCACCTCTACCTATATGGATTTTAGATTGTAATTTGGCTTCCCTAAACTACCTCTGAAAATTAGTATGTCCCCAAAATAACAGCATGGTGGGAAGGGCAAAGCAATTACAATCCCCGGAAAATTAAATTTTACTACATCTGATCATATCACAGCTCTTAGAAAATGTTAAGCTAAATCTGTATGAAAAACTACAGTTGACATTTATCACCAGCTATGGTGTGGGTATGGGGCAACTCCCTTGGTCATGGTAGTTACAGACATTTGGTTAGATGTTTGAGGATCTGGACCCATATTAAATATAATACAAATAGCATCACAGATGGGGAAGTTCAGTATTTAAATTAACAATGACATGTAACCTATCATTCAAATGTGTTTGGTTAGTCCCACTGCTTTCAGGGCAGAGTAAGCACAGGCACAGGCAAAGCTAATCACAAGAAACCAGGAGGCAGCCTGTCAGATGGGGGTACGCTGGACAAGACGGAGAGTGGAGAGACATTTTTAGTTACACAGTCATGTAGTACTCAAAAAACCTTAATAATGAATGTCTGCGTAGATGCTCTCACTCTGGTCTGGTAGCACTACCCTTTCAGTGACTAAGTTTGGGAGTATCTTGGATAAAGTTTCACCTTCTGCCAAATGTTCAGGCCTGGTCTTGAGAAATGCTCAGTACTTTCCACTCCCATTGATCACAATGGGGAACAAGTCTGCTCAAACCATTGCAGTGTTTAGCTTGAAATCGATGAGGAAATGCCACATGCTGGCAGTATTCTGGAAAAGCAGGAGAATGCTTTGGGCCATGTGCAAGGGATTTATCCTCACACACAGTGGAATTTTACCTGACACAAATCAGAATGCACATGCAAAGCATGCACATGCAAGGCAGACCACAGCCCCATTATCTGAAAGAATGCTTCAGTCCAGATTGCATGAAAATCCTGAAATTTCTTTCTGTCCAAATTAATCTGCAGAATGAGTCACTACTGCAGAAAGAAACAACCCTCCTACAAGAAGAGTTATGCCTAACTGTAGGGGGTTCTCCAGCTGCGAAAACACAAAATAAACACTACTTGGCATAACCCCCCAGAACCCAAGACAGAAACTTTTCAACTATTTAAGAAGAACTTTGCACAAAAGAAGCAAACCCAAACCTTCTCTTTAAGTAGATGTGCAATAAGGAATTTCTTCTAAATTTAGCACAGCATTTTCTTTTCTTAGTAAATTCTTTTCTGCACAGGTAATCTCAGCCCCTAGGGATGGAAAGATCCGCACGGGAGACTGCCACTAGCAGCTATGCATTTAATCGTAGCCCAGTTCATTTTCATCTTCCCCTTAAATGTCACGAATGAATAAAATCCTTGAAAGAAATCACAGTTATGTCTTTTTAATTCTAAAATATGTTGCATGCATCAAAGCTGCCTTCATTTTATAATGCAGAATATTTTAGGACTAAAGGAGTAGTTTTGGCAGAAGAAGAAAAAGTAAACTTTAAGGACTGATTTTTCTGGACTGGGCAGGAAGAGCTATTTAGCGCATGACAAATTAACCACATGAGTGAGTCACATACGCTGGTATGGTATGCAGGAAAGGGAAGTCAACTGTGTGAAATCAAGACCTGCAATTTAGGAACCCTCTATTAAATAATGAAAATGCTTAGAAACAGATCTGATTGAGATGATTTGAGAACTGGAAAAATGGTTAAACAGAAAAGACCATTATTTGTCCCGTCTAAGCTTTTCTTAGAAATTTTACTAACTTCTCTTTGGAGTATCTTCAAAAGAATGGTATTTCAGAATTAATACTTCTCTCTCTCCCCCATGCTATCTATTTCTTCTTTCATCCAGATCCCTGGATACCTGCAACCCCTCTACACTGAAAGGGAAGAGGTGCAGTGGTGCAGAGGCAAATAGGCATTCTTTCTCTGGACTGCTATCAGCTCTCTGTGGCTTTTATTTACAAACTACACGGTATGTACATCAGATCTTCAATTTGCATGCCTCTTGAAAATACAGAAATGTTCCTTACTCTTAAGAGCTTTTATGAGAAAAAGTAATATAATCCTACTTCATTACCATATTGGTAGTATCAACAACTTCAGTTGGGGTTTTAACATATTTTGGAAGAGAAATGGTCTACGTCAGAGAGTTTAAACTCTACCCACCTTCTGAAATGTATTTGATATATCTGAAAAACACAAACTCCTAGAATCGAATAAAGCCAATTCATCTCTGAGAAAGCACATGTCAAAATGCTGATATTCCCTCCATTCTCACAGTTACCTTCCTGACTAAAATATGGACTGTTAACAGGCTACTCAGTGTATTTTAAAAGCTACTATGTTTTTGGATGTACAGAAGTCTTTTCTGCAAAGATGCTGTTGATAATTATCTTTGAGATTTCAGCTTTTAAAGTATTCTAATGTTGTTATTTGAAACACACACAGAAATCGCCAAAAACGAAAACCTCTGGTTAGTTTATGTGAAGAGTAGCACTTGGACTTAACTGTTTATGAATATGTATGAATGGTACATGCATAGTATGTTTAAGAGACTTAAAAAGCCTCAAACCAGAAGTCTCATAACTTCCTGATGATGGCTGTTAGTTATGCAGAACTATATTCCATGTTGCTTCCTCCTCCCACTCTGACACAGAATACACGGAAATATCATATTGCAAAAGGAACTATGTTCTAGAAATACTTTGTTCTAGTCACATTATTGCATAAAAACATGGCAAAGAAATCTCATAGGGTTTCAATGTTAAACAGATATTGACATAATGCAAATAGTTATTACTTACTCGAAGATTTTTCCTAGTTGATCAACATCTGAATTTCCACGGAAGAGTGGTCTGAAAAAATAAAAAAATGTTTTTAGGATGTGAGTTGCTTTAAATAACATGAATTTATATTTATCATTGACAGTTGCCAATGTAGGGTGAAAATCTGGAGTTTTTTTGAGACTTCATGTCTTCCGCTTCCATGATTTATCCAGTCTGTGAGTGAACCTTTCAAGTTTCTACTAAAACTGATAACAAAAGAGGACAGATGACACATATTTTTGAATACACTACTTTTGAAAATTTAGTTGTGTCCTTTTGCATGAATGAAACCTTCCCTCAACTAATGCTATCCTATGAATTATATCATTAACAAAATAGTTTTCACTACAAAGAACACTTAAAAAGCTGCTAAGAGAGACAAAACCAGAGTGAATGTCATGCAACTTGTTAAAACATAACAAAATTAGAGTTTAATTATTATAAATATAAATTCGAAATTAAATTTCTTGCATACTGTATATTGGAAATGTGCTCCTAGGTTTAAGGGGTCAAATAAATGACAATGGATTCATGAAGGTCTGCAAACAATGGGGTGTGAAACGGTACAGAATTTACCTTGAAGTAGAAGAATACTTCTGCTGCATAAATAAAGATATGTTCAGGAAAGAAACAAATTGTTAGGCTGAATGTCCAAAAGCTTTCAGAAAAAAAACAGTAACTAAAAATACTTTCAGACACGCTTTTTCTTTTCAAAGTGCAATTTAAAATATTTTCATTCATCATGTGTAAAATACTCTCACCCCATAGTACCTAAGCAAAATACGAAATTCTGATTTGTATGGCAGTATGGCTGTATTTTTGAATTTGGTAAGGTGTGAATAACAGTGCAATTTTATGTTGAAACTTCCAAGATATTCCAACATCTTAATGACAGATGAGTAAGGCTCCAGTCAAGAATGAGGGCATCTGTGAAGATGAGGCCACAGATGTCATGCATCATTTTGGTTCAATAAATGGTAGATTACTCCAAGAAACACAACTCAGACATACTGCAAACTGAGATAGTAACCTGGGTCGAGTGGTAGCTAGGCTGTCCCTCTCTTCTGAAGCACAGCTCTCTCAGTACAGTGCATGTTGTAAACTCATGGTTACAGTTTCTAAAACCGTTCAACTGTGACATAGTGACATTGCATTATAAACAATGCATTATCCCATACTTTCACTGGCAGCCTTCGGTTATTGAGAAATGTCCATTCTCCTGCCTTTCTCCACACACTCCTTTTCTGTCTGATACAAGTCCATGACACCAGTGACAGCCAAAGGCATCATTTCACTGGTGCTTTTCACACAAGAAGACCTCTCCCATCGTGACTGGGAGAACAAGGAGTAGTCAGCTCTGGTCCTTCCCCTCTCATTGCCCATATGCATGAGCAGGTGTACGATGTGGATCTCCTTTTGCTAACCATGAGCTAATACTGAACAGCAGTGCTTCCCATCTTGACGCTCCCACAAAGGCAACAGAGCTCCATGTCTGGACGCACTCCATGCCTGTCTTGTGGGTCCACTCCAAATACATTAAGTAGACTCAGAGCCTTGTGACATTTCTTAGACATAACAATCTCTGCAGAAATTTGTGCCACCAAGACAAAGCAGTGGACTGGCAGACATACTGTTCTTTGATGAACTAAACATGAACTAAACTTCTTGTTTGCTGCCATTCAGGTCACGTCATATCTACTTATACTCCAAACTGCTTTCCACAGGGACATTGGTATAGATTTCATCAAGACTGATTTGAAACCATCTGACATGAAATTTGATCTGATGGAGTAAAATGCGGTAGCCCTATACTTGTCCATAAAGGGCTTTCTTTTGGATACTGAATAAACCATAAATAATGGGATGTTTTGCTTCCCAGATACACATGATAATTACTAACTGCAGCCACTTTGACAACACCATTGCAACTCAAACTTCAGGATTTTTGTATTTTTTTAAGCTTTAAGGTATACAGCAACATTGGCTTCTACAAAAACTCAAAGCTTAACAGATTCAAAGTAGAAGCATCTACTTCTGCCCTAAGTTTTGAGCCTTATTTTCAAAACATTCAGTGGCTACAATCCTTGCATTGTTTGTAGCAGCAGACACACCCTGTACCTTCCAAAGTCAAGCAATATGACAACCTTAGAGATTTTTTTAACTACTGCTTGAAATTATTAACATACAGTTACTCTGAATATTTCATTTTGGCTCCAGCATTAGAATATCAGGGCCCTTTAAACAAACAAAATCTACACATTCAAATAATCATATCCATGCAAATTGAAAGCTGATTTAATGTTTTACAATGTATGCTGAACCTTGCATTAATGTGAAAGCTTGGCAAAGGCAGCCTTGTTCACAAATCACCTTAGGCAGTGTCATGCCAAAACAAGTACAATTCTTGGGATTTTTAAGGAAGGTTTTTCCCATCATTGCTGCTGTCTCAAATTCACTAAGGGCTGAAGCAAGAATTTAAATTCTTCTGAATGTATAATTATAAAACATAAGGTGACCTTCCAACATACTTTGATATTTCATCATAATGAAGTGTTATTAATTCATCTTTCAGCCTCCTATCCATCCCACCATCATGACTACAACAGGATGCCAATTCCAGGTTAGGCATCACTAATATAATGAGATTTGCCTCATGAATTTTGGCTGGAGGTTCAACTGGAATATTGGATGGAAGATTGGGGAAACAGATCCACTTAATCAGCAGCTGTATGAAGATCTAGTCTCACATTTTGGCACTAGTTACTCTTTTGTACTGACTTGCCAGCTCTGCAAGTCCAATACACATAAAATCTTTCACCTCAAGATGACTTTTCTTAGATTCTGTTCTAAAGGTGGACATGAGCTCTCCCACCACCTTTGAACTGAGAGCATACTCAGCAGTCCCAGAAAAGTAAAATGTCACCTTTGTTCTTGGTATCTTTCACTTGACTCGTACACCCACTCCTCTGGCTTCAAAGAACTCCTAAAATCTGTGAGTACATGTATCTCAGGAGAAGAGGGACATTCCAATGGACGAAAGAGGTATCCAAGGGGATACACTTGCCTTTTGTGTGGTTCGCTGATCCTGTCAAACACCCCTGACTTTGCCTGCTATTAAATCCATGCTCTGAAGGCTCCAACACCTTATTGTGTTATTACTAAACACACACTGAGTAGGGAAGAAGATGGGACAAAAAGATTTGGAGTGCACCTATGACATTTAATTTCCCTGTTTGCTCACAAAGTCTCAGATGCTTTCTATTATTGTTGATTGTTGCTTCCTTGACTTTTAGGGAGAGGGAAAGATGGAAAATGTTACAGTGTACGGGTCCATCTTGTCTGACTACTCCTTCTCCTGGCCTTGAAGCTAGGCCATTATCCACTGACTCTGAAATGATGCTCACTGTATGGAGGTAAACTGTGGAGGGCTGCCAGCCACTGGCACTGGAGCTCTCTGCTCTCCCTTGGAGGAAAGATGCCTGAGGGCCAAATCCCCAGAGATAAGAACCCTCCTAAAGCTCAAGGTGACCAGGAGTTAGCCCCAACACGCCTTGCTCTTTTTATGGTAATAGTCTGTATCCTGTTGGCTAAACTGATGTCCATCCCACCCTGCCGTCCCCATATAAACCCCCTGTGAGCACCCCGACCTTTAGGGAAAAGCCTAGCCAGGTCCCTTCACAGGGATCGCTGAGTAAAGCTTACCTGTGGAGTTCACTGTGCTAAGGCTCCCTTGTCTTTCCCCGCCCCCGGGCCTGCCCGGGTGGTCTCTTACTGAGCTGATCTCACAAGGAGCTGAATCACTGCGATCTGAAATCACTTGTAGCCATAGTGGCTGCACCCTCTGAGACCACCCATCGCTCCGGGAGGTTGCAGAGACCCCTGGAAAGGCTTTTCCCTTGCGGAAGGCTTTTTCTAGGAAGATCACAACTCCGGTTAGCCCTTGGGCACCCCCCGGCTGGACAGTAAACTCCTTTCAAAATGCCCTTAAACCTACAGATAGGAAGATATGATGCAGGCACCATATTACTACCCTGTCCTGATAAAATAAACTCCTCCTGAGCCAATAAGCAAGTACTTTAGTTCCTGAGGTGCAAAATGTGCAGCTGTAAATTCAAATTAGCTATGAGTCTGCATTGTGACTATTTCCACAGGATAAATCTATCTACCTTTTTATATGGCAGTCCAACACAAAGATACACATAACTCCAGGCCTGCATGAAGAACAGCAGTGCAAGCAGGTTGAGGGAGGTAATCCTTCCCCTCTGCTCACTACTGGTGAAGCCATGCCTGGAGTGCTGGGTCCTGGTCTGAGCTCCCAGTACAAGAGAGACATGGACATACTGGAGAAAGACCAGCAAAGGACCATGAGGATGATTAAGGGACTGGACCATCTGACATATGAGGAACCGCTGAGAGAGCTGGAATTGTTTAGCCTAGAGAAGACAATCTCAGTGGGGATCTTTATATACATATAAATACGAAAAAAGATGGAGTCAGGTGCTTTCCAGTAATGCCCAATGACAGGACCAGAGCCAGTGGGCACAAACAGAAGCACAGGAACACCCTCTGAACATAAGGGAACAATTTTTTACTGTGAGGGTGACAAAGCACTGGCATAGTTGCTCAAAGAGACTGTGGAGCCTCTCACCTTGGAGATATTCAAGAGCCATCTGGAAGATGGCGCTGGGCAACCAGTTCTAGGTGGTCCTGCCTGAGCTAGATGGCTTGGACCAGGTGATATCCAGAGGTCCTTCCAATGTCAACCATTTTGTGATTCTGTGATAATATAGAAATAAAAATAGGGATTACAACATAAGGTTGCAACGTAAAGCCTCACAAATCCTGAAAAAGTTACATAACATCTGCTTATAGTTTAGAAGGTTTGCACTGCTAGTTTTCCGGCCAAAAGGCTCTCATGCTTATATACAGATGAACAAACTAGATTTAACCATTCACCAGCTTTAGGCTCTTTCTTTCTTGTCCATGCCTTAGCTCATGTCTTGGTTTCATGCTGAGTTTCACCTTCACTCAATATTCTTTTTATCTGAACTGGATATTAGTGTCTGAAAAGTTTAGTATTTTATAGACATTGTGTTTCATGTCTGTGCTACTCAGTAAAAACCAAGATATAAACATTTCCTAAGCAAGTCTCCATGAAAGAATTTTCCCTGGTGCAACACTACAGACATGACAAAGCAATTCTTGAAGTATTGTATACAATGACAATGCAATGGCACCCAAGAGATAAATGAATTTTAACTGTAAACTGGCCACATTACTTCTAGACTTTACTTTCAGTCTTCAGTCTCTAAAGCAAAGATAGTCTGTAACTTTCCATAAGGAAAGTTAGAATTTTCATAAAGACTGGAATTAAAGATATTGATAAACACTGTTCTAGTTTATACAATGGAGACATGAGGGAAAAATCTAATACAACTACATGCACTGATGCACAGGAAAAGATTTCTGCAGGCTTTTTGACAATGACTGACATTTTGAACTAACTGGTGACATTCTGATTGGAAACCTGGCTCTGGTAAAAAGGACACAGGGAAGAAAGGCCACATGAAGAAAGACTGGATTGAAGAATGAAAAAAAGGTAAGAAATTATCTTTCTAACCAAAACATATTACTGAGTTATCATGACAGTTCTGGAGCTACCAATACAAGTGCTTCCAAGACTAGACAAACCTAGTATCTTTCCAAATATGTAAGAAGCAACTTCTAAAATAACTACCTGGATTCTATTTGCTAGTCCACTTGTTCATTGTAGTGACAACAGCAGATGGAAAATTCATCCCCTTCCTTGTTATCACAGAAAACCAGTAAGGATAACTCTTAATTACTGAATACATACAATATTCTCAGTAAAAAGCCTGTATATTGGTGATCCATGAGTACTCAATGAAGTTCTACAAGAACTCCCTAAAGTGAGAAGAACTTCAGGGGTGGGAAATGTACAACTTGACTTTTGGGTAAGGGGGCGTTTAAGACAGTCTGGTTGAAGAGGTGCCAAGGAGAAGTTTTGGGAAGAAGAGCAGTGAATTCAGAACAGGTAGCTGCTGCTTTGAAGGCATTAGACAAGACAAGGGATGTGATGAAAGTCCATGATTATTTGACATAGTGAAGAAAAAAAATGTAAAGGAAAATGGTAGACCAGCGGTTCGTGAAAACTGTACATGGAATTTTAGAATCTGGTAATGTTAACTCTAGGAGTTTGTATGTCCCTGCGTGTAAGAGCAACAAAGTGACAGTAAAGAAACAAAAAAGCTAAAGCCAAGTAACATTTGCCAAGGAATCCTGCATCATGCCATGGGAAATCTGCCAAGCTATATGGTCAGAGATATATTTAAAGGATGGGCTGGGCTTTTTTCTTTTCATATTACAAAATGTGAATAGCTGGTAAATAATTTTGTCAGATTCTTAGTTACTTGTTATGAAGAAAATATTTTCATTTTAAGAATTAAAACCAAACATGACTTAAAACTGAAATTATGAGATGACTAGAAATAACATGATCTGGACTGTCCTGTGGAAATCTTTATTCAGAGGGATTATTTCTGAGCTGATTACTCTCTCTTGTTCCTACCACTGTTTTACTTTTGACAAATCGCCTGGACAAGTCTGTACTACAGGTATGAAAAAAGAAAATAAAGCAAGAAAAAAAATGTATCGTCATTTAAAGATGAAGAACACTGGCCTTTCTGATATGTAAAATTAATAAGGTACATTATAAAACTTTAGTCTGAAAACAGGCCAGGCTGACAACATTTCACACTCTGGACAGTTACCCACTTCCAGTCACAAGTGACTTGCCTTAGCTGTTGTGTAATTCAGAGTTCTCATTTTAAACCTAAGATTTTCTTGTACTTCTCCCTCTCCTTTCCCTGTAATAATATCTTTGTGTGGGTGGGTGCCAGACACTGCATAGAAAGAAGTTACTTCATGTAGAGGTTAAACTTGATCATAAATGGCTCACAACTTTTACGAAACTTATCTTCTCCAATATATAAGAAGAAAGATGACATAGATAAATATTACGACTGAGAAAATACTCTTCAGCTAAAATCTGACAGAAACCAGATCAGCCATCTTGAGTTTCTCATTTTAGTCTTTAAAAGCCCAATTTCTTTCACTCAAAAATCTATCGTTCTTCAAGTATGATAGTATCACAATCGCCAATAACATCTCTAAGATGGGGCTATATCAGTATTGAACTATTATTAGAACCAGATCTAATGTATCAAAACCTCAGGTAATTATTACTTTCCCTGGAGTTTCACATGTCACCTAGTAGACAGAAGCAGATTAAAAAAGAGGAAGTTTTGCAAACTTCCAGTTCTGTAGTGTGTTGAATTTGCTCTCCATTGCTATTTAAAATGAAGTAAATTAATTCTAAAAATAAAGATAATATCCTGACCCCGAAATGCACTTATGGTCTAGTTCCTAAGAAACATACAGCATTCCTTTCTAGAATTGAGAAAACAAAGAGCTTTCTTAGCTGGGTGCAGATACAAGCCAACAAGGGAAGGACCTGATCTGCAGATGGACATGTATGTTCCCTTTGCATGCATAACTGAAAGGGAAACGTTAGTAAAAGGGAAACCGAACAGAGGCACTGTGTACAGCTTTATGTCCGAAGCAGGGCCAGCCTACTGTGTAGAGTGGAGGTGATCCAATATACATAATGATCTCCATAAATAAGAGAAAATGCAACCATCTTCAAAGCTTCCTTAAGAACTGCCAAAGGAAGATATTTTTCTGGGTCCTTAAAATCTGCTTGATACCTTCCATGTAAACATAGTCCCAGGTGGCCTTGGAGCAGAATGATGGGCCTTGTTCCCCACCACTGACATAAAAGGGAGCTTTATCACAGACATCAATGACCCCAAGTTCAAGCCAACTGAAATCTGGTTTCAAACCTCTTTTAAGAAAAAAAATCATGCTTCAAGAGAAGGATACATACATTATACATGTGTATACATATACATACACATATGTATATATACCCACACATACAAAGTTTCCAAAAGTAAGATAAGTGCAGATAATATCTTTGACCAGAATACACTCTAACATAGGCAGATCTCATCTGTTCCTGGGCAGAACTGCTTCAGAATTCATCACTGAACATTATTTTTTGAAATAGAAGAGCCTTGATAGGTTGAGCGTCCTTCACTTCTCTCTCAGCACACACGTCACAGGTCTCTTATCTGTGGACATTTGTTTCCCCGCAAGATTTGTAGGTTTATTTCACTAGGGCTTTAAGGGTTATTATCTCAACTCAGGAAGCACAACATAATAGTGGCACCTTGAAAACTGTCCCAGCGTTTGAAGCAAATTCTGGAAATACATATGCAACTGACCTTGGAGAAAGGGGAAGGGAAAAAAAGTGTGATCTCTGCTCAGTGAGGAAAAAGAAGTATTCCTTTTGTTTTTACTGAAAGTTCTACCAGCAATATGACTTAACTGCCTGTGTATTAAACACCCACCCCATCACTGTGCACACTTAAATTACATCTACTTGTCCATCAACAGTTTGAAATTTAATGATATAACTAAATGGCAGGCTTCTGCATTTTTAAAGCATCCTGAAAGAAATGCTGATATGACATATATAATATGGTCACGGTCTTCCCACAATCACACCTTTAATTGTATGCATCTTCTTCTCTCATGAAGTTATTTAATATTCCTTTTCTAAAAGTGCACTCTTAAAACTGTCACACTGCTTTGCCCTTCTTGTGCAACTCAGTTGTGGAGTTTGAAGGCAGCAATTGATGTATGAATTAGATAAAGGTTGTCTTATGTGAAAGGGTAGGAGCCAAGAGGGCTCCTCATTCTACTGTTCACTCAAACAAGCAGTGGTGCAAAACAGTGTGCGAGACACTGCGCACAGGCAGTGTATGTGTGTGTGTTGGCCCAGAGCTCCTCATGCCTGTGAACAAACTTGCCCATGTATTCCTTGAAAAGATCTATATCCTCCTTCCAGAGTACACCAGATCTGTTTTTGACCACTTTCTTTCATTTAACTCATCATTTGCTCCTCACTTGAAAATCTAGCAGACAGCACTCCAAAATGACATTTCAGCCAGAATATGAAGACGGTCTTTAATGCTGTATTTTAAAGTGGTTTTAGAACATCTATATCACAGCAAAAGACCAGCCTTCAAGGTAAGCAAGAGGAGTTTTAGTCTGTTCCTAGTCTGTATCGATTATGTAAATGAAATAAAAGCAGTCTTATACATGAAGTATCTACTCCTTTATCCTGTATGAAATTTCACTGTGAAGACCTATTCAAGTCACATTTTTCAGAGATACAGAATTAATTATTTCGTAGTTCCACAATTTTTCTTGCAATGCCAAGATGACTTCGAGAAAGCTCAGCAGCTGACATTTACCATATTTACTGGTCTAAAAACCCCTTTTAAAATGGGCTTTGCTCTGAGAGTGCCTCTAATGCTAGATGAGTTTTAATCAAGGGGATATATAAGAGGTTTTAAAGTCTGAGACCCTCTAATTAAAATACAACTGATGTTCCAGAAACTGGATATATTTTCAATGAGACTGTTTTCACAGTAAAGCTTTAATCTAAAATGTTTTGTGCCATTAGGTTGACTTCTCTTGGAATAGTCTTTTAAACCAAATGTCTAACCTTGTTATCCTTCTCGTATCAGGTGAAAAACTATGTACACATAATTATTGCTCAAAGGAAACTAACTCTTACCTATCTGTGATTCTTCCTCATCAAAGGAGAAGAAAGTTAATGTAGAAGGAACACATATACTATACATACTGGTTTGTTCCATCTGCCCAAAGATACTGAGTAAATTAACATCCAGGTATGTATTCCCAGGTTTTCTAGGGCTTTATTTCTATCTCAGTAATGCTAAGCAAGGAACTTCACAGACTAAAGTATACTCTACAGATAAAAGAGCTTATACTCTAAATACTTAATACAAAATAATGAGAAAGGATAACATCATAAATGATGTTTTATTTTCACCATTATGAGTTACACAGAAAATGGTACATCTATTTGATTAAACTACCAGTCTAACTTAGAAAACAAAACAACAAACTCTAGAACTGAGAAGAGTAAGGCAAAAAAAGCAAATATTTGACTATAAAAGCATCTGAAAAATTCCGAACGCCAATCTTTTCCGTCAACTGCAGTAGTACAGTGACAGAGCAATAATGAGGTAACAGAGGCTGCACCTGGGCACTCTGTGAGACTTTACAGAAGTGAGCTCCAAGAGATGTCAAATTGCCATGCTTGAAGGCAAACAGAGACTTCCAAGATGTTCTCACAACCTAGAACATAAAATTCTCAATACAGAAAAAAATCCAAGAAAAAGTGGGGTTTTTTTCCTTCTGGGAAAACATTAAAGGCTAAGAGAGAGAATCCTTGGGTTTTCTCTACATCTGCTCCTGTGTGGTGTCAAGTACATGTTTTGATCTGTGATCACTTTATCTGCCCCCATATTAGGTGTTAATGGCACCTGTTGCTCTAAGCCTCTCTATATTTTCAGATAAACCTGAAATATCAGAACTGTGCCCACCCACAACTAATATGTCTCATCACCTTCAGCTGTAATAAAACACTATTGGTCAGAAAAAAATTCGGAAAGCCGATTACAACCCTTCAGACAAGAAAGGCAGGGAAAACATTTCAGTACTAAATGGCAAACTGTTATGTGAGCAGAGGTTAAATTTCAATTTCAACCTTTTTCCCCAGCTGCTGAGTCTGAGTGTCAAAAGACATGAAAGTGGATTAGAAGGATGGTGTGCAGAAAAAGCTTTAATTTTTAGCAGCTGTGCTGGCTTACAGTGAATTAATAAACACCTGCAGAAAAGCTCGAGACAAGCATTTAAGGTGGAAAATTATGTATAGCAACCATGCAAGGAAAACTGATACAATTTTCAAAGGCCACTTAAACTAGATACAACTTTGCCCTAAGCAATACTTTGTCCCATGCAATACACTCTACTCGGGCTAGAGAAGCGGTGAGATTTACGTTCACTGGCCCATGACAGTGCATAGCAATCTGAGTTCACATATTAAGAGCTCTCTGGTTATTTATCTTGTTCAGTTTCTAGTGATTTCACATAAAATTTTTTTTCCCACTTGAATTCTGACCAAAAGAAAGAGTAAGGTAATTTCTTGTATTAAAGAGAAAACCCCAAACCTAACTTGCAGGTGATGATACTGCTCAGGTGACACCCTCCCCTATGCAACTGCAGCACTAAGACATTTTGTGCTGTAAATTTGCGTGTTACAAGGCTCCCCAAATTATATTTGGAACAATTTTTATGCTATTATCTCTGCTTTGCCATTACTGAACCATAGGCCTTGCTTTTATGTTATCTGTGCCACAACTCTGTTGGCTTTTGACATTGTTTTAATGGGAAAAGCACACAACTCTGTCTTTACAGAAGGAACATTTCCTCAGTCTCTGAAGTACTGAGTACATGTAGGTCCTTGAACTTTTCTGTCCCCACATCACCATGTTATTCACCACCTTCATGGGCACTACAAGAAGTTCCTCACAATCCAGATGGAGATGGCTGTCATTTCTGAAAGAAATCCAATCTGTTTGGAAAGAAATCCAATTCTGATTTGTTCAGAATTAAAAAAAAACACAGAATCCTCTTCTGGAGCAAGTGAATAATCAAGTAAAAGCTTCTTCCCATGGTAAGTCATTTTATGCCTTTCTTTTCATACAGCTGCAGCTGGCACATTTGCCAAAAATAGAGAGTTTGCTAAAAGGTCTGGGTCCTCTTTAAACTCTGATTGCACTTTGCAGCAAAATGCTCTCAATACCAAACTCCTGAAAGATCTAGGAGATGGGCAACACCTACCTCTCCTTTTGCAATTACTTCCCAGGAACGGAAAAATGATTCCAAGGCAGGAGAGAGCAAGCAAGCCTGTTTCTGTGCTTCAGTGGGTAGGACACCCACCTAGAATATGGTTCTGACTCTACATACACTCTTTCATTGCTAATGGTCTGATGAGATCTAGGTTTAACTAAGTGTCTTCATTCTTACAGCGGCTGAGTATGATTCATCACTGCAGAACAGGCTTAATTTAACAGCTACAGATAGAAACATTACAGAAAAATCTCCTGCTATGTATACTTCTTTAGATACTGAAAGCTTGCTCTCAAATTATTTGGATATAAAGAGCACTTAAAAAATTATTCAATTGTATAGAACAGTGTGTATGCTGTATGACATAATCATAAAACCTGTTTCATGGACATAATCTAATATAAAAGATCTGATAATTCACTATAATTGGTGAAATTCTGGATGATACAGCCCATCGAGTCATGTACCTTTAGGTAACTGATTCAGACGCAGTGAAAATCAATAGTAACTGAATCTTCATGCCAATTTACTCCAGCTCAGTAGAATAAATGAGTGGAAATGAAGTAATCCCTTGAATGAACACCGTATTTGACAAATGTCTATATTCCAAAAGCACTTACTACTGGCAAAGCTAGATATGTTAGGAAAATATAAATATGGAGAATATTTAAGTAAAGGAAGAAATACTTTCTCAGAGTTTGTCTTAGACTTGCATCTAGACCGAATGCATTCAATGCATCTATAAAAGGAAAGCAGAGCAAATTACGTGTGAGTTTATGGAAGAAGTCATATGGTTTGACCATGCCAGACAGATGGTTCCTAAAAGACTGCAAAATGAAGCATGCCACAAGCATAAGAGAGCAGCCAGGCATGTCACATGCTGACACTAAGAGCTCTCAACTTGTCAAATCCTGGCTCTGTCTCTAGCAGTCAGCGTGCCATGGTGTCTGTGTCTCACATGGACTCATTTGTACAGGGCCAGCAGGTCAGGCAGAGCAAGCACGCAAATGTAATGGCAGTGCCACAGGCCTTGTGCAAACAAAAATCAGAAGCAAGGCAACAACACGTGCTTTCACATCACAAGGCAAACTATGGCTTCAAAGGAAGAAGGGACAGTAATTAGTGCGACTTAGTGTGAGCTGTATCCTGCCAACACCAGGCCCCTGAGAACTGATGGCAAAGGTGGCTCCAGCTACGTGTGGGTAACACGTGCTGCTCCGTGGCAGGCAGCACAGAAGTGCAGGAGAGGCTGTGGCCACCTCCCTTCCTCACCAAGTTGGGACTTGACATCCAAGTAGGTCTTTGACATCCGCAACTGCAGACAACGCACAGACTCCTAGACCAGCAGGCAACTTCTCTGCAGTGGTCAGAACTCTGCAGTGTAGGCAAGCTTTTCCACAGAGGCAGCAGGCAGCTGCCTTTGGACACTGTGATTCCCTTGGAGAAATTGTTTTCCAGAAACCTAAATATTAAACTTCTTGCTTTCTCACTGACATTTTGAGGTCTCCTCTCACTGCCAATTATTTATTTGGCACAAAGTAGAACAGTGCCTCAGAAAGGTGTTATGTTTTGCTCTGCTGTCCTTAGCTGTTTTTACACTCCAGATGTTTTCTGCTCCTTTAGGTGTCCTTTCCACTTCTCTCATGCACATTTATGGAGTTTTCTTAGATGTAAAGAACATCTAACAGCCTTGGTGACCAATTACACATGGAGAAGTGCTATTCCAAATCTGCTGAAAGACACAAATATGAGCTATACGCTTCCTGTACGCTTCTCAACAAACGCACCCTGTTTTTATGCCTGACCAATGGAAGCTAATTATTAGATTCTTTTTCTGGACAATCAAATACAGAAAATTCAGTAAAGCTGCCCAGATCAAAGTGTGTGACTACACACTCAATTAGGAAAAAATACCACCACTTGGAGCTCAGCAACATGAATCAGGGTTAAGGTCTAGTATTTTTCCCCCCTCTGCAGAGTGCACCGGTGTCCAGGAAAGGATCCCAGGAGTTTAAATACCTTTTTGTAGCCATTTTCCTATGAAAGAGAAAAGTAAACAAAAACAACGTTTAGTTCTATTACGAGTCAAACAAAAGTACACAGAGCTTCCCTCAGCCAAACTCTAGGCAAAAAGCAAAGTCTCTCTCAGCCAAGTTCCTGCAGAGGGAAGCTGTGTGAAAGAGCCAGGAGACCCTTTCAAACAGAAAGTCTTTGGGCAGTGTACAGCTGGCTATCCCTCTCCAGGCTAGAGAGCAAGGGGCATGCATAACATTGCTTTGCTTCTTTCCTCTTCTCTGGCTGGTGGAGTGATTGCTAAAAACTATCTGCAGCTGGGAATTCCACCAAAGCAGTCCTCAGGCTGCTCTGGCTTACCCCAGGTATGAACTTATCTGTGAGACGCTCCAGAAGACACAGAGGTGGTTCACCTTCACCGCAACTGGCCAACACCTGTGCCCAGCACAGCTCAGATCCAGATGTTTCTGCTGCCAGCTGCATTTCCAAATATCCATTACAAATGCTACGATAGTATACAACGGAATTACAAATGCGTACATCACGATATCATGATTGACATGTTGTGGTCTTTCTCTTAACCACAAGGTCTCTTCCTCTGACCTCAGGCCAGACTAATTCAGATTGTCACAGACTGGAATATCCCCCCTCTAAGGAATGCATATATTTTTCAGGACTATGTGTTCAGGGGATTTCAGACTACTGTTGTGCCACCTGCAATGAAGAATCTACAGGGGGCTTTCCAGGAGGAGACCTCTCTTGTCAGGTCCCATCTGAGCTTGAGCTGTGTGCAGCCACTGGCTGCAAGCCCAGAGCCACCCAGTCCCAGTCCCTTGACCACTGCCTGCCCTGACATGACGCCGTACCTGAACCTAACGGTCAAATTAAACTTGGTCAGCTCATGCTGTTTCTGTGGGGCTTTGTACTACTGCTCCTGGGTTCCCTTCTGGTATTTTGTCATGGGTAGTGGCAGTTTTTGGTTTCTATGGTTTATCAACGGTTTCCCTTACCAACAGATCTATTCCTCTGACTGAAAGTCTGGCACAGCTGGAAACTAGAAGGAAAACCACAAGTGAATGGCCTGGCACTCACTCACCGCTCATCTCCAACCACAGAATGATACAGTTACTGGATTTGACTAACGGCTATCAATCACCCCAACTGCAGACAAACAGATATCAACTAGAAAAGGCTTGAGGGAAAATGTGAGCTAAAAAACAACAGGGTATTTTACTTTTAATTAAGTGATGCTGTCTTGGAAACACATCTATTTCATACTCAATAATTAGTAGTATTATTCTGACTGTTTGCCCTTCTCCCCATTAACATGTGTTTGTCCTTTGCCTAAAGCCATTGCAAATTCTGCCTTGGAGGTCAGGTTAAACGGAAAACAAACCTGCTTATCCAAAAACCTGGAATAACATGAACAAGTGCAGTCCTCTGCTTTCCTTTATGTTCAGTTTCCTTATGTTAGTTAAGTTTGAAGCAGAATGTCATTGTTGTTCTATCACATCACTAAGGTCACTAAGCTAAATGGTACTTTGTGTCCATTCAACTTTAAAAACACTTGAAAAAAAATCTTTGTAATAGGCTGGCCACTTATCTGGGGAGGAAGAAAAAATCCTGTTTTATTAGGTCTGGTTTGGAAAAACGATCAGCCTCCCACACACCCATAGGCACATGAATGGCAGAAGAATAAAGGATGAAAACTGCAAAGCACAGAATTTTGAATGCTGACAAGATCTTTCTAAGGAACAAACCTTCTCCCAGTACAGTTGGTCTGGACTGTGGTGAACTTTCATGGCACTTGTAACTTAAATCATTCTTGTAACAAAACCAGATAATTTCCAAAAATGGCAAAAACAAACTCAGGCCAGAACTGCACAGTGCACTTTGGTTCAAAGGCTGCAAATTAAGCTGTGTAGCTTTTACAGTTCTAAGCTACAACATCCACCATTGCTTGTTAAAACAAAAACAAAAGAAAAAACAAACAAAAAAAAGTTGTTATTGTAGTTCTTTCTGCTACCAAGATCTAACTGTAAGCAAGCACACAAGTGAATGATTACACTTTGGAGCTCTTGGACCACTAGATATGTTGGTTTAAGGTTCACTGGAAAACACAAGATAATGTGATTGCAAAGTCTGTGTTTAAATTGCTGCATGATAAAGTTCTCTCTTAAACCACATTAAAAATGTTTGGCAGTTTATATGGAAAACCTAACATATGCAGCATTCATGGCTGTATTTACTCAGTTGCTTTTTGCCATGTCTCTGCTGTCTTCTTTTTATTATACCTGCCCTCCCTGTTCTTTTTTTTAACAGATTTCTCTGCTGCTCTCTCTAGTTCTCTTTTCTTTCCAACCTAAAGAAGATTTGAAAATATATTACAGATCCTTTCTCTGCTTCTGAAAGACATTTCAGAAATGTGTTGAAAATAAGAGAAGGAAAAGTTAAGCTAAGAACTGAAAAGAAGAAGAAATTTTCCATATGAAGGGATAAAGGATCTAGTAAGCAAAGCTAAATATTCCTACTGCTGCACAGCTACCTTGCCCATTTAAAACAGTGAGGACTAAATGATCAGATACGCTGAAGCACAGGAAAATAACTGGCATAGAATTAAAACACATCTTAAATGAGACTGTGTCATAGAAGTATGCCTCAAAATTCCTTGCATAGCAGTATTCAAAGTTTTGAGTCTCCTAATTGTCTTTAGAACCTCTTTTCAGACTGTGTTCCTGGTTCCGCTCTTGTATGTGCAGAAAGGTAAAACAAAAGTGCAGTCTTCACTACTGTCAAACACAGTTGTCTTTCTTGTGTTCAGTATGTCCAGGATTTAATCTGCAATATCCATACACACAGCAAGACATTAAAAACCCAGTCTGGTGAAAATTCACAATGGTATGCAAATAAAGCTAATTTTAGAAAGACAGGGAATATAATCCTTCCCTACAGAAATCATGCTAAGTTTGTCCCTTGATTTCAGTTTGAGACAGTTCTGTTTAAGGTGGTTTATATGAATATGTAATCTCTCTGTTCTGCTCCCGTCCAAACCTAACTATCTGCAGTCACATCACTGATGCATTTGGGCTGTGTCAGGAATATATCCTATACTTAGAAAAACAAGCTCTATACTACACTGCAAAATATTTTGCTGATAATGTTTCAGTAGATGATACTTTACTGTTGATTACAGGCTTTACACAAACATTTCTGCTGTCCAAATGGTTTAGATAATTAATATTAATGGAAATAAAAATATAAGTAATGACACACTGTTACTTAATTCAAAGTGAGGGTCATTTAGCACATATAAACCCCCCTGTCAGGTATGCATTTGTGAAGTTACAGATTGATTATTCCTCAAGACCATTCAACAGCAAAGCAACTCATCATAAGGTATGACTAACCCAGGATATGTCTGGAGTAGAGGACACAGCACTAACAAATTTCCAAAGGATTCTCTGCAATAGCAGCAGTTCATGAACAATTTTCCCCAAAGCCCACTGTCCTCTTTACTTCATTCTCCAGATGAAGAACACACTTAGGCCATTGAGAACCTGTGGCTCTGCTGTTGAACACACACTGCCAGATGTGTACCTAATTTTTTTTTAAAGTGCAACCTTAAAAGCCTGTATCTGTCAGAGATTAGCACCTACAGGAACAGCTAATTCCGTCCAAATGAGCACACAATGAAACTGATGCTCAGACTCACGGAAGAACTGGACTGCAGACCTCTTCTGAGAGAAAAGCTGCGTCTTGTCCCATTCCAAGCACCAGGGAACCTGCAGGCTCTGTTACAAGTTATCACTTTGTTGCCTACTGGTAACGAATGGGAGTTGCACCTCCTTCTCTGGATAAGGACCTGCATACAGTAACTCACACGCTCATAGCCTGACTTCCTTTGAAACTACCTTTTTTTTATGTGTGTGTGCGTGTACGTGTGTGGTATTTTAGCAGACTGATAACAACAATCATACTTCCAGTGTGGCTTCAATTCTTGCAAATTTAACTTACACACACTCTTTTACTTGTGCCATACAGCCTCAAGAAGCCCAGAGGAGAAATACTGTGAATTCCACCCTCAGCCTCAGCTCTCAGCTGTCAGTTCTTCATAGCTCCCACATACATTGCAACCCTTATTTTGAACGAAAGTCTCACAGTCCTGAGTTTGTACCATGATGAGACAGCTGAAAGCTTGTACAGCACCACTGAAAGAAGTGCAAGGCATGGAAGCTGGGACACCACTATGCAACGCCCTCCCCTTCCTTGCCAGTTTGCAGCACTGTCTTTTACAGCAGTTGCTTCAAGTGCTGTACTGTGCACATTAACAGAGAATAGCTGTGCCACTCTTTGTGCCACTCTGTCACACTGAATTGTTTCTGGAGAGGTTACAATTCCCTTTGAAGTCAGGGTTAATTACAACAATAATTTCAGTGAAGCCAAAACTCTACTACACGATCCAGGTAAAAAGAGTTACTCTTTTCACTCAGTGGCAGCAGTTCAAAGTTCCCAAACCCAGCTGAAGGTTTAGGATACAGCTTAAAAAGCAGGTGCTTCTGTTATACTTGGCTATTTCCTTCTGCAACCACTTGACAATCTTCATCCCGCAATGCATTAACTGAAATGTCAGCTGCAGAGCTGACTGCTCTTCCTTTGCTCATGAGTAGGGAAGAGGTAGAAACGGGGGGCATGTTCTGAGTGGGTTTCCCTTTCTCAGAATCACAGAAACATCGAGATTGGAAGAGACCTTCAAGGTCATCCAGTCCAACCATCAATCTAGCATGGCCATAATCAGTCCTACATGATATTCCCAAGTGTCACATCCACCTCTTCAACACTTCAGAGACAGTACCTCCAAAACCTCCCTGGACAACTTACTCCAATGCCTGACCACTCTTGCACCGCATTTTTTTTTCTAGCAGCTACTCTGAATCTCCCCTGGCTCAACCTAAGGCCATTTCCTTTTGTCCTTTCACGTGCGACACGGCAGAACAGACTGACCCCACTTCACAACAACCTTTCAGGTAGCTGTAGAGAGCAATGAGGTCCCCCTGAACCTTCCTTTCTCCAGACTAAACAACCCCAGGTCCCTCAGCTGCTTCTCATGGGACATGTTTTCTAGACCCTTCACCAGCTTCATTTCCCTTCCCTGGATGCCCTCCAGCACCTCAACGTCCCATTTGAAGTGAAGGACCCAGAACTGAACACAGCATTCGAGGTGCTCTCAGTGCTGAGGGACAAGCACTTCCCTAGTCCTGCTGGCTACACTGTTCTTATGGTCTCCTTCCACAGACTCATCCTACCGCCTGGTTCTGTAGTTGACACAGGAAAGTACATGGAATGGACTGCCGACTGCACTACAAACTGTACTAATGACCTACGGCTTCTTTGGAAAGCAGAATAAAGATTTGCTATATTTTAGTGCTTTAGATGTTCAACAATTACTCAATACTGTAAGACGTAGCTAAGAATGACTGTGTACTGCCAGTTTTTTAAAATCTGATGTTTTATGATTCTAGGCAGCCTGTGGGTCCCAAATCCAGTGTTCACATCACCAGATGAGCCTCTAAATTTTGATTTTATCACATCTGTATACATTAGCTAGCACAATGAAGTCCCAGGCTCACATTTTTTCTACACACAGTGATGCAATTCCTCTAACTGGACAAATTTATACCATTGAAAGATGACTTATATGCCAATAGCTTGTTTCCCTATGTCTGCTGTTTGTGCCCACCAGGGAACTTGCCCGTCATAGGTATTTTAGTAGAGTCACACATCTCTTATCTGCTGCTACAACTTTCAAGCATGGTTGGTAATGCAATAACTGTCTCACATATATTAGGAGTTGACAGAGTAGGCTGAAAAATGAGACAACTGCTAAAAATATGATTTATTATTTAAAATTAATAAATAATAACCTCATACTATTTGTGCCAATCATGTGGCTTATGAATTTCTGGGACTGATGATCTTCCCAACAGCAGGCTGAATAAAACATCATGGAGCTGGTGCATGAACAGTCTCAGTAAGAAATCCATGTGAATGGAAGTTATTTCCCTCCTGGATGAAGCTTGGAGCAGTGAGATAATGCTGTTTTAGTTTGGGGAGGTGGAAAAGGGTTTTGGGAGAGGACTGTCTTTCCCGTTTGGGGTTTGAATTGGTGCCAGTAAACTTGCAGTCACAACACTGGCCACCCTCTAGTGTATGGCTTCTTCAGCTTGACTGAACTGTGAATATATAACACAGACTACAAAAACTGATGGTCTCTTCTGATAGTTTTTAGCTCCGTATTTACTCCAAAGGGAGACAAACTCAGTTGCTTGTGCAATATTATAGCTAAATGTGCCTAGCTGGAATTATTACATAGCTAGCTTGACTCATGAGTCCCACATGCATATCTACCAGCCTCCTAGTCTGTGCAGGATTGAAATCATATAGGAGTGTGGTTTTGAAAATGGGGCATGTATAGATGTACTTAGAGCTAAGCACCAAAACATTTTGACATTTTTTCTCAAGACAGCCTGCTGAGAAGAGATTTCAAGACTGGTGATCCAAGCCTTCTTTTATAGACCATTTCACCCAGATTCAGATCAGGGATTTCGGTCTTTTTCCCCTTTCACACTCATTCACCTGGATTAAGTACTACCTAATTGAAGAAAGAAGACAGACAAACCCTTAGTCCCTAAAATACTGGTCATGGTTTCCTGCTTAGGAGCTGCTCATGGTCCTTTAGCCAGTTGGAAGAGTTTCATGTATCCAGACAGAAGTCAATGCTACTCCCATTTTAGCCTTTCTCTTTAATGAGGTGTTCACTGAGTAGGAGGTAAAAAGCCCTTTCCTACTGGCCTGGAAAATGCTCAGCTTCAAGGTGAAACCTTTTTATAAGTAATCCTTATTTTTACCTAAACATTAAAAAAAAGCCAAAGGATGCCATCATGCCATCAGACCTCTTTCAGTCCTCCCAGCCCTATCTCTGAAGGACTCTCTGATATGGTAGCAAGCCATAGCATACCTTACAATTTTCCTTACTGGTTTTTGCTACTCATACACCAGAGCTTTTAAACCACAAATATGTTTACACTTTCGTTAGACAATGACACTCCATCCAAATGTCTAGATGTCATTGCAAACTGCTTAATTAGACAGGAAATTTAAAAACTGAAGCTATCATATAAGGAATTTTTCAAGTAATGCTTTATTTCAGGGATGCTCTCATCAGCAGTGCATATGGACAGAAAAGACACATAAAGCAGAATAGTTTCTATGTATGTAACACATACACCTGACTATTGAGCAACTTATTGCTGATCTGTAAGTAGAATAGGATCCTTGGGAATCTGTCTGAGGGGTTTTAGGATACAAACTCTATGCACTCATCTCTGCAGAAGCCTATAAATCTGTACCAAAATTAAAATGTGCGGTTTTAAAATAGCTATGACTTTATATAAACCCCATAATGCAGGAGGAACAGAGTTGAAAAGTGTCATTTGTTTAGCTGAATCAGCCAAGAGGAGAGAAATGTTCAAATTTACTCTAAGTGTGTCTAGACAGATATATTTATTTAATTTTTTTGTGTCTAAGTCCTTTATACACTTCTGTGTATTTCGGAGCTACTTCTAAAACAAATACTTTGTTTGCATTTGCCTTAAACTGTTTTGGATTAAGGGTGATTTAAATTAAATGAGGTGCCATCCACTTAAGAGACACAGTTATCTGTAACATACAACCATTCATACAGAGCTCACTTTTCTCTTACACTTCTCCAGACTTTGAGCACCCTTGCTGTGTTTGTAACAGCCTGCAAAACTATATTCAAAAAACTCAAACTGTCAAATGTCTCCTTGACCTAAACAGGATTCTGGTGCATTTGGTGATGCTGTGTAGTGTTTTATTTTGAAACCCATTCCAGTGAAGTCTCTGGGATATAAAAAAGCCAAGAGGAGGCTCGGTATGTTTCTTAAAAATGACAGACCTTTAAGATCTTTCAAAGAGAAAGCAAAAGAGAGTAGGAAAAGAAGGCAGCAAGTACCCAGTAGGACAGAAAAAGAAAAGGTTGTCTCAATATCAAACCCATGCCTACCAAGAAGTTTTAGCTGCGTTCTCATACTCTTATCCTATCAACACCAGTGGAAATACAGAATGGTATTATCCAAGGGCACTGCCATTTTCCAGCAAAATCGCTATTGCATTTATTCAATCTTTTGGATATAATCCATGGAGTTTGCAAAATTTTACAGTTTATTGCTACCAAGGTCACAATAACATGGGCTTTCTTTTGCAATCCATCAGGAGAATCCAAAAGACAACATAGATCATGCAGAGAGTATTTCAACATTAACCCATCACAACAGTCCATGGAGAGACCACTCAGTGCTGTTTGATGTAGCTTTATGGCAAAGAGCCTTGAGAACAGTCTTCCAAATCATGCTTGTATCCTGAAGTATGCAGAGTCATACTGTTTGCAATGAAAGAACATAGTACATACACAGTTGGCAGGTTTCTGACCTCTACAGTTTTTGACAGTCTCCCAAATTTAAGATTAAGAATGTCAGACTGACCCTACATTCGGCAAGAATAATAGAAGTCCTGGTTTTATCAAACTATGGTTCAATCAGATCACATTTCCATAAGAAAAAAAATCTGATTTTTGTAATATTAATGTAATACTTGCACCTCTATGTAAGAAGAAGATTTAATTTACTGTGTTGGATTTGGAGATTCAGCAAGGTTCATACACCATTACAAGGAAAAATAAAATTTAATTGGTGGAGTTTGTATATGGCAGTATTTCTCATCTGTCAAAATGCTTCAAATTAAATGAGAGGAAAAAAAGAGTTTTGTGCATGTAATAAAGTTCTGCATTCATTTTTTGGCCTGTATCACTCTTAATGCAAGTTCTAAAATGATGCTGTTGACCCTGCTATTTGAATCAGAAAACTATCAGCAGCTTAATGCTATTGTTAATCTATCAGTATTTGGGCTAAGAATGAATCTTTAGAAGTTTGCAATGGAGGGTTTAACTGATATTCCTAAAATCCACATTTTTCTTTTCTTTCATTTTCTGACTTCATTTCTGAGTCAGAGACAGAGAGGGTGGAGTATAACTTTACCCAGGCCATTTGACCAGGCAAGAAGCCCATGAAAAATTATTTTTCCATATAACATTAATAAGCAGTAAAATCCCAAAGTTATTTTGCAAGACTTCAATTAGTATTTGAAATTACTGTATAAATTAAATAGTTGTTTCTTGAGGCCCTTACAGTATTGTGTCTCCTTGCAAACTGTACTGATTCTGGGTTTTAGGCCACACAGTATATATTTTTCTTTCACATTTTCTTTCTGTATATTCTTTGGCTTCACTATGGGTGTTACAAAATGTTATACAGTTTCTACATGGAGATCACCCAGGTGATGACAACACGCACTTTTTGCTGTAAAATCAATCAAAATGCATGTGATTGGGCTAGTATCCAGATAGGTTTACCCTGTTAAAATTCTTGCAGGTTTGTTCCACTCCACACTCTGCATGGTACAACCTCCACATTGGTGTCTTTCTGCAGGCAAACACCAGTACACAAGAGATCCTCCTGCATTTACAGCTCACCTGCATCCAGCTGTAATATTTTGTAGCAAGATAGTTCTAATTTCAGAGAATTGGCTAAAAAAAAGCCATTTATCTGTTTTTCCTGACTGCATTTAACATCTCTGTTACCCTACCCTCAGGCTCCATAACTTATTCTTAAAAAAATCCTACCTCTGTTTCCTACCTCTAGAAAACACCTTTACAGTGAGTTCTTAGATCTCAAGTATGCCAAGAGCAGACTACAAGTAAACACCTGAATGCTTCAATGCACAAAGTGCAGAGGAAGAAGACTGCTGACCACAGTGCCCTGCCTTCCTCAGGGTAAATCCTTTCCAGAATCCAGCTTTACTCAAACGGATCAACAGCCTCTCTCACCCACTTTTATCTGCATTTGGATTCCAGTTCTACAGAAATGCAATAATGCTGATGCAAGCTTTACCAAGAGCTGAGGCAGACTCCCATCAAAAGAGACTCCAAGACAGCAACAAGTATGAATTTGCAATGTGCATGTATATTTTGCACTGCAAATAAAATATCCTATCAGGCCTTTGCAATATAAACATGATTCAGTGTATTCTAACAGGCATTGCTGAACATTTTTCAAATGAAAAGCATGAAGAAAATAAAACTGTATTTCTTACTTTCGACGGAACATTTCTGCAAATATGCAGCCAACACTCCAAAGATCAACTGCTGTTGCATAACTGGACTGAAGCAAGACTTCAGGAGCTCTATACCACAGAGTAACAACCTGCAAAACAAAAGGAAACAGAAAAGAGAGTGCTTAGCTGCACAATTACAACCTCATTAAGTGCTGTATGTACAGCTTCCACTTAGTTTAAGCCATATTGTAAAAACTTATGTATTAGGGCAAACTGGTTTGGCCAGCACATAGAAAAGGGTGCTGTATGGAAAATCTCAGTTTCAATAACTGCAGTGATGGTGACTCAGGAAATGAGACCATTTCTTGTTAAGAAAAGTGCAGTTCAGGGTACAACAAAATGATAGTATCAGAGTACAGCATTGGTGTGACAATGACAGTACCACAGCACACTAGCAGAAACTCCGAAGCTTTTGCAGCTTCCAAAAGCTTTCCAGTGGAGATTTGGACTCTCCATAGGGCAAACATTAAGTCTATTGGACAAGGCCTTGTTTTCTTAAACAACTTTTGTGGATGTAAATGTAGTCATCAGAGCCAAACTGGAAACAAACAAGCCAGAGAATACTGTGGGTTTACCCACAGGACAAATCAGAACCTGTAGCATGTCTGTTCTCAGCCCTTTATGGCTTATGTATTATTTTCTGTAAAAGAAATGGGGTTAATTCAAGTGCATGGGCCAATAAGGGTAAACATGTTTGACCTGCCTCAAAAGTTATCTCTGAAGAAACTGAAGAAATTACAACTTTTTTTTATCAGTTGGATACAGATTAAGTCAACCCCTTCTCAAAGCTGTCCCTTACCAAAGGCATCAGTGCTGTGTACTGTGGTTTCCTTCCACAGATAGGAACCCAAAACTGTCAGTTTTTAACTAAGCAACCCAGCACAAGGATTCCTGGGAGATTCCTGACCTTTACAGCTGTGTGACTGTCTCTGCCCACGTGCTGCTGGTTAGACCAACAGTAACTTCCCTCACAATGTATTTTCAAATGACACACTCTTTCCCACAGATATATGCCACGTGAAGTGCCTGCTTTTAGGCTGTTCTTGTCCTGGTGGTTATGTCACAACACGTTGTACAGACTCAGTGGGAATTTTACTGGCACTGCTCCGTCAATGCCCTTTGATGAGTCCAGCACACCGGACCCACAACAGAGATGGGACAGTTTATATTTATCCTTTTGTATCCCACAAGTAGACCAAATACAGATGAGGCTGACTGTACCTTCAGTGTATTTGCAGAAGAACACAGGGAGCTTCTGCAGAGTCCCATGTGAGCTACTATCTTGCTTAGAATATCTCAGAGCCACAGGAGCATTCTGCTCCTGAATACAGTTATAATCCAGCCATAACAACACACGACCACCAGTTAAGTGCCAATATTTTCTTAAGTCCGTGCTATAATTTAAATCTCTGACTATTCCTATGGGAGCTGGGAGGGTCTCTATAATTATTGGGTTTTTCTTCAACAAACACAAAGGCGGGAGATGTAACATTCAGGAGGAGCATAAAATAAACCAAAGCTCTGAAAAAAACGAAGGATAGAAACAAAGAAAAGTATAAGAATGAAAAGAACTTTTAAAATCATGTTAACTAGGATAGTGAATTCTGAATTTCAAGACCAACACAAAGAAATGTGTAAGAATAGTGGGGGTTTTTATGATAACAATCTAATTGTCTTCTAAAGAAAAATAACAATGGAAGTAATCAGCCTAATTTGCTGGTCAAAGCCAGATGAAAAAAAAAGCAAATACAACATTTATTACAACCATTACATGCCCTGACAGCCTTTAGAACCACTGAATGGCTATTGAAGGGAGCTTCATGGATATTTGCTGGAGTGGTCATGTTTGCTAACAGTTCTTTCAAACACTTTGATGTTTATATATAAAATTTGTCTACGAAACAGCTCAATAACACAGTACAAAGTACCGCATTGGCAAGCTACATTTCAGATACCCATCCATAGAAACAGATTCCTGTGTGCAAGTTGGGCATTACTTAGTTCCATTCGTCTTGTTCCAGATTTGCTACCATACCAGTCATGCTTTTACCAAAGATTTCTCTCTATAAAAACCAGAGACGTTTCTTCAGACATTCACCCCAAGGAAAGAAGACAAATATAACTGGAGGTCAGGGATTCTCTCTGGAGCTGCCTTGTCAGAGTCAGAGAGAATTCCTCCTAAAACACGTTACTTTTTCCTAATGCAGATAAATCTCTAGAACTCAACTCCGCTTTTATTCTTGCAGTACATTTGTGGAAAAGCTCATTGAAGTAATATTGCTTTGAGAAATTAGATATAACAATTTCAACCCGTTAGCGTATATTACTGTCTGGGTGTAGTGCCAGGAAGAAGAGCTGTGTGATCTCTGATCTGTGGGAATACCACCAAACCTCATGATTCCAGGTTTGAGATGCACACGGCTCTCCTCACACAGAGTGTAAGGATGATTTATTGTCCCCAATCCCACAAGCCCTGCAACACTCGGGCTCTGCACTCGCATAGGCAAAGAACTGGAGGATACACGGTTGTGAGACCATATGCCCCAAACTGAAGTCCTTTCCAGGGAAGTGTGACACAGGACAGCTGCTCCTCTCCTGAGAGAGGCATCACTGCACGTGCCCACGCCCATGCTGCTCAGGGGGACAGTGCTGTTTTCAGACGTCTGTGGAAGCGTGCAGCACACTGGCTGCTTCTCCCATGTGACCCCTTACTGGCACAGTTCCCCAAGCATTTGCACCCTGCTACACTCCATGCATGCACACACAGGGTACTGGGAGATTTTACTTGAGTAATTTGGAAAGTTAAGCGTGTAAAATAAAAGATTTCCAAAAGACTAACAGTTACATTTCAGCTAATGCCTAGCTGCGTTACATTCAGAGAGGAAGGAATCTGTGTTGAGCTGTTTTGATATACTCTGTCATTAATGTGTCATTATAAAAGTGATCAGGTAACCTTCACAGTTTGTAACATGCAAGTCTGTATTTCAAAATGGGATCAAAACGTACTAAATGTCAGTTTGCATACAAGTAATGCCACAGATGACTCCTTTTGTGGTCAGGGTCTTCTCCTGAAAAGCACAGGATGATGTATATGATGCAGTGGTTTTGACAGTTTCACACTCTCTCTTACCATAGAAACAAAGAAAATATTTGTGGACATTCCACCAACATTTGTAGAGAAGTAAAAATGAAAATTATTCTGAACACAGGATATGGTGGGCTGAACAAGCAGGTCGTCACTTCCTCTTTAGTATGGTTCTGAGAGAAAAATTGCTTTGCTTAGGTAAGCCACACCACCAGGGAGACAGGGTCTCCTTGAGCAACAGTACACTTAACAGAGCTGCTTGATGAAGTCCCATTTTTAGGATGAAAAAAACAAGCACCTGCATCAGTACATCTCACTTAAATTCTGTCTCTCCTGAAAATCTGACACACATGAAATGTGGTACACAGTGATTGCTCTGTAGGAAAAGGGGTTCATGCTCACATGCTGATGGAGATCCTGAACTGTGTGACTCCTAAATATTTTGGAGGTTGTAGACTTTAGTGACCATGTTGCATTTTAGCCCTCTCACCTAAGAAACTTCTCTCAATTGCCTCCTCCTTGCTTCTTCTCACTCTGGCTGGTCTCTTCAGCTTCTCTCTTACACCAGCCAGGTTTCTCCCAGATGTCCCACAATTTCCTGGTTCCTCTCCCCTGCCTGCCTCTGCCTTCCTGTCATACACCAGAAGCCCCCCGACAGCATCACCAAACATGCCTAATTCCCTGCTGCTCCTGTGCAAATGCCCAGGTGGACACAGCCTGCTGCCCTGCTACATCCCACATGCTCTGCCTTCCCCCACATTTCCCATCGGCTCCTTGGCACCTCCAAGCTCCATATTTCACATCCTGTCCTCTCTTCTTTCAACTGCCTCCAAATGCTCCTGGGTAAAAGTAGCTCCTTTACCCCCTTTAGCTTTTTAGCCCACTCTGCTTGTCTTGAAGATACCCTGTAACATTTGTACTTAACAGATCAAGGTACATATGAAAAGATTGAGAATACTCATGCACTGGAACAAGTAGATACCTAGAGAAGCAACCATATTCCTTTGCCAGTGCACATCTTATGTTTCCACTATCCACACAAGGTCGGATGGTAATAAGTAAAAAGGGTATCAGTAGCTGCAGATCACTACTTCTAACTATTTAAAAGTTAATAGGTTTAGGCAGCACTTCAGGATAAAAAGAAATGAATCGTGTATCTGAGGGGTAGTAAAAAGGAAAACATCTGCAAAAGTCTACTGAGGCTGTGCCTGACCCTCTAAAGAAGGAAATCTGGTCAGTGAGAAGCAGGGGGAGAGCTACATTTAGAGTCAGAAGAAGAAAGGGAACTTCATTTTGAAATAAAGCTTTCTGCCTTACTACACCTTGTAGTAAGGTTATAGTAAGGTAAGTAAGGTAATGTTGTTATCTGTCACCATCTAGCCCAAGGATTTTCAATCCTGTACTACTTCATGGTAGCTGTTTCTGATGAAAAAATCAAATTAGTGGGAAGTTTCTACTCACTAGCAACATAAACAGATGATCCAGGCAGTGTGTCAGTCTCATATAATTTACATTTACTTTACAGAGCAGATTTTCATTTCTGTGTAACTGCTTAATTTAAATGGATCTGCACAATATACAGCTCTTTGCAAATACAGTTGCTGTCTGAAAAGCATTCAGTTCAGAAAAGACAAAGACAAACAGTGGTTTAGGGATGGGGCTGAGTAACACAGACACAAAAGACTACATTTTGGTTTGCCACAGACTTTAAGTACAGACCAATGCCCAGTTGCACAGCTACAGGAACAAAGCAGGGATCAGACTGTAACACAGCAGCTATGTCTGTGCTAGGAAATTAAATGGGACAGGAAATGTTCCTTTGGCACTGAGACCAAGAAGGACAGAGTGGCCTATGTCCATATTATTAAATTCTCAGCCTCCCAAAATAGGTGACCGCATGCAAACTGCTTATTGGGAATGGTCTTTGGTCCATGCTTAACTGCCAGTGCCTAGGAACTGTCTGGGGAAGGGCTGGCTGGAATAACTCATGCCAGGAACCATTCTAATAATTTAACAGTATAGACAATTGAGCTCCAGTACCCACGAATGTTTTCTGGCACTCTTTAATCTACCAGCCAGTGAGTCACGCTGTGGCCCTGGGTCTTCCTTTCACTCCAGAAATAAGGCATTTTGCTATGCTTTCCTCATCTCCTCTGATTCAGAGGTGGCTCCACAAGAGTGATGGGGTGGGGGAGAAACGGCCCACTCCTCATCTCACCCAGCAACTGGTCTTACTTTATCCTAAATGTGTTGTACAGATCAGATGAACACATGCTGCATTTGCTTACTATCCATGAGGACAATGTGACACATGTAGATGTCTTCCTTTTAGATATCTGAAGCTGGATGAGACTAATTTTATCCGAATTAGTTCTGAAGGGGATTTGAAGAGACCTGTAAAACCTTTTAAAACACTAACTTTCATAGAAATCATGCCACAAAACAAATTAGCAGGATGCTTAAATTCATATGAAATATCCCTGAAGCCAAGCAAAATTCTTCTTGTAAGTATTTTGCTTTTGTGATTGTGGTTTCTTCTGTGCTCTTTTTGGTGCTGATTTTGTTAAATATATTGGCCATTAGATGCTGGCTCAT
Organism: Climacteris rufus; assembly: GCA_013398175.1. Lineage (NCBI taxonomy): Eukaryota > Metazoa > Chordata > Aves > Passeriformes > Climacteridae > Climacteris > Climacteris rufus. Next base: position 432,147 of record VZRZ01008648.1, read on the forward strand.
TTTGTTACTTCAAGCACTTAAATCTCATGACAGATTACTTGTAAATTTGTTTTTTTAATGTTCCTTACAGTGGTTCTTATACTTAGATATTTTTGTTCAGTTCTCACTAACGAGGCTTTCACATGATCCTCAGGACATATTTTTGACTGTGTTTCATTTATTTTTGTCCTTTCTTTTTCAGTAAAAATGAGGGAATATAGCTATGGAATATGTGGTGCAGTATGTACAGTCCAGCTTTTTAGTGTTGCTTTGTGGTCTTGCAATTTCACAAAAAATGTTTCGCTTCAAATTGTTCACAAGGATTCAAAGTGCAATCTTTCCAACTTCACTGTGGATCTGCTATTTCATGGCTTGTTCTTCAGGTCTGGGACTCCGAAACAACTTGAAGAATTTTCTTGAAGCTTTGTAAAAAATTTCTTCTCTGTAGCTGTATGACTAAGCTTGACACATTTGCCACAGTCTAGTTGGAGAGGACAGAATTACAGACAGCATACTGATTGAAGCCTGGCTTCAGTCCTCACTGCAGAGAGGCTCTCTATGCCTAATCCACCTCGCTCTCACTTGGTAGAAACACAGTGTTGAAAAGACTCCACCGAGACTGAAAAGAAGAAATGTAGTTCCTCAAGTGAATATGCTAAAATGGCTCACTGGTCTGATAGTGTAGCATTGCTTAAAATGAAGTCAGTATAATATCAAACACTGCTTAGGAGAAGAAAGAATTTGTTTAATAATGTGTCATCACTTGCAGTTTGGAATATGGACCAACAACCAGGATTGAGCAGGGCAGAAGTGGCAATCCAGAAGGTTGATGACACTAGGTTGTGACATGATGGCATTTCTGCAGGAGCCCTGACACTTGTCCTGTGTGCAGCTTTGAGTCTTCCTGACAGTCCAAGGTGGTTCCACTTTCCAGTCCTCTTGTATAACAGATCCAGTGCCACCACCACCTCTCCACTATGCCCTGCTCTGCTCCAGCAACGATGATATTCCCCACCTCTCCTTCAAATTCTATGGCCCCCAGGAACACTCCAAAGACCTCTGGAAGTGGAGCACACCTAGGCCACAAAAGGAAAGGTTTTTTGTGTGGTTTTGAGTGTGTGAGTCCCAGGAGATAAGGGAGGGGGTAGTCTGGGGTGTGCTGGAGGTGGGAGCAAGGAGAGAAGAGGTGAGGAAGTGAGGAGAGACAATTACACTCTGCAGCACCATGCACAAATTCAGCACAGGCAGAGAACGCTTTCAAAACCCACCTATCCCACAGGTGTAATGAGGCCAAGATAGGGGATTTTGGCATGGGCTAAATTTTAGCCTTTGTACAATGATACACTTTTCATCTCTGGCTTAGAAAAGGGGTGTGTCTGCTTTACCTGCTGGGAACTGTCTTACTGTGTTTTCCGATCACTATCCTTAAAGAATTCACTCAGCATTCTGCATTTATAAAGCAAACCCAGGGTTCTCTTTAATCTATCTCTGAAGACCTATTATTATTCCTAACTGTGCTAGAGAAGTTAATAATTACTGCATCATATGATGTACTTCAGTTTCCAGGGATGATATCTGTCTGAACAATTATATTTGTTTAATGTCTTCTTTGAGCAGTGGTTCTTCCACTATTATGTAACTCTTTTCAGTTTCATCACAGAGATAGGTATGGCTGGAGAGAACGTTTCTTTCTTAGAAAAAGATATTTATAGTTTGTCTGTTTACAGAAACATTAAAATAGTTTCCCTTTTAAAGAAAGCGTGTACCAAACTACTCTGGTGGCTTTTAGAAAGCACTTTACTTCTTGACAAAAGATTTAGCATACAAAACATGAAATCCTTTCAAGTGCTATGGGTCTCATGAACTGCACATGGTAATAACAATTTTATCTCTTTATTCACATTTGTCTCCATTTTGGGCACAAGCCTGATGAACTGCTTTGTGAAAAGCAGAATGAATGTTGTTACCATTCCATGAGTTAAATCATCAAGAAAAGATTATTTATTTATAGAAAACACAAATCCTGATCACATCTGCCACCTGTAATCAAGTTGCTGTTTTAGAATGTTATCTCCTGTTTTTGATGCTAAAACCTTTTGTGCTTTGAAGGAAAAATGGTTTAGCATCTACTGTAAGATAACATGACAAATGAAGAAGCCATTCATTTCTTAGATGTTCTATACATACAAAACTAACCAGAATTTTCCTTTTTTTATTTCTAGGAAGAACCACATCACCCAGTGTGACTGAAGAGCAGACCCAGTGCTGCTGAAGAGTATTTCTAGGTACATCCGTTGTCAGGAGGCGTGAATGTGTGTGTGCACATGATTGCACATCATGTGTGTAGCAGAAGATACTTTACCTACATTCAGTGGTTTTTACCTTAAAAGTCTCTGTGCACTAAGCATCTGTGTGGAACAGCTAGAGAAAGGAAAGATGGCTTTTAATGTGAGGTAATACGTCAACCACTAGTGATTCAGACCTTACCTCAAAACTAATACAAGGAAATATATTTCCACTAAGCACAGTATCTCGTAGAGTTATCTACTGAAGCAATATAGAGAACATTTCTGAGACTTCAGGTGAAAAGTGTTTTATCTTTATACAAAAACAAAGGAGCAAAATAGTACCAGCAATACTACCTTATCTGATCCAGACCCCACAAAATCCAAAGACTTGCCAGGTCTTCTTGTGTATTGAAATCAAAATCATGATGCTCTATTCTCTGAGCTGCAGTGCAGCCTTCTATGGAATATAGGACAGCTCAATTCTTTACAGAAATGGTCAGCTTTGCATGCAATGAGATTTGTGCTTGCATTGCAGTGTATTTACAGATAGAGATACTTATCAACACTGAGAGTGACAGACTTGAAATAGAAGTAGCCACTATTCAATTATGCTTCAAGACTCAATAATCAAATCTGTAGACCAAGCCAGCAAATTCTAATAATGTATTTCAGAACTAAAGAAGTCTGCCTACAAAGGCAGAAAGAAATAAACACCACTGTCGTCTTATGCTGATCAAGTCAAATACCTACTGCAAGGAAGAAGATAAATCCTTCCACAATTTCAAATGAAACTAAAGTTAAAACACCTAAAAGGTGGCAGTTCTCTAGGTGAGAGGCTTTACTGTGGACAGCTTGGGAGTCTAGAAAGCAGAAACTTGGTGCAAACAAATTCTACAAGATACTGTTTTCATTCAGTTGAGAATAAAACTTAAAAACTAATGTTGTGCCTGGAGGCAAAGTACCAATTTCACTGATAATCTGTTATAGTATATAAAAGGCTGGTGGAGCAATATCTGTCAGTGATGCTCATGTGAAGCAACAGCTTACAGCTAAAACTCCTGTATTTCAGCAAAGCTCAAAGAGAACTTAGGGTTGCAAACAAGTCAGCTTCTCTGCAGTAGAAGCTCCACTTGAGATGTATCTGCCCTCACTACTTCACAAGGTGCAGACATCAACTGGATTATCATCATGACGACTGACACAAAGATGGGCATTCCTACACTATGGCATAAAGAATTTGAGCAACTCTAAACACTGCAAATCTGTTCTACATTTGAAATTGAATGCTGTGTATTTTACCATGGCCTTACAGAAATGTATAGCTTTAAGCTGAAGTAAGTAAAATTGTAAATGATACCATAGAGATGAAACTCCCATGAAATACCACTCAAGGACTCCTTGAAATTACATCTGGGAAACAAGACCCTCATAAAACATCTTTCTTTCTAAAAACAAATGAGAAAAGAGGTTTTGAAATACATGTTTCCAGAAAACGAGAAAAAGATGAACTTGCTATATACAGATGCAATATATGCATAGGTGTATATGTTTATACACACTTAAATTTAGCACAGATCATTAGAAATGAGTTGAGTCTTGAAGTAAACATCAGCAGGACAAGCACCTGCTGTAGACATGTAATTTCCAGCCAAAAGCAAGGACTGGATAGAAAGCACAAAACAAGTAAGAGGGATCTTCAGGCTTTCTGAGCTTAAGACCAATAAAATGCCAGGCACAATCCACTGAGTTTCCATCTTTGCAGGCATCTCTAGTTATTAAATTCTTCTTCTCAGTCTGAAAGTGTCTGTGGGTCTTAAGTGTAGATGGTCACACACATCAGAAAGACCTTTGCTGCAGAAACAGGCAGCTGTGTTTGAGCTGAAGAACTACTGTGAGTGATGCATTTTTGGTAGATAGATACCCTGGGTAAATGGATGTTCTCAGCAAAAGTCCGTATGGAGTCCTATCTGGTGAAGCCTGTAACTAAGAGTGGTGGTAGAAGCAATATGTGTTTGCATCTGTATTAATATCCTGTGCAAGTATTATTAATCTCAAAGCGGAAACTCAGCTGAAAGGGATTTAATTGGCACTGCCTACACCCAAGCAAATTCTCTGACCACTAGACTAGGGGTTTTTTGGGTGATAGCTCTTTCCTTGCCTTTGCTGAAGCCAAGTCACTATGCTGCCAGGAGTATATGAGTCATGGGGCAAGACTGTGTCTGAAAGCAGTTGAGTGCTTAAGAACAATCAGCTGGAAGGGACAAGGAGCCGAGTTTCTGGATACTGCTCTGGAATGTGTATGCATTTTACATTAGACCATCACTGGATAAAAATAAAAGCAGGCATTAATTACATTAACCAGTCTGGATTCTACTTTGTATCTAGACAGATTGTATTCCATCTCTCTGCTTCTAACGGATGGGACCCATAAAAATTCTGTAAAACAGCACTCTGTTTTATTTTGTGGAGAAAGCAGCAACATCTCCTCCCCTGCTTCTTGATACACTACTCACTATCCAAAATCAGGATTCCCAGCACAAAGTGAAGCCCAAGACTTTTAAAGAACCCAAAGAAAATTTCCTCCACTTATAAATGTTATAAGACTTTCTAAACTGATATTAACTATCTGAAGATTTAGTAGAAAACCAGAATGTTACAGCTGGTCTAACACTAGACCCTGCTAGGCTTTATTTCCCAATTTTAACTTTCAAGTTTGTATGATTAATCTATGTTATTTTCAAGAAGCCACATTCCAAGGAAAATTAATCACAGATAACATATTGTATTAGTTGTATGAAAAATACCTGAATTAGTCTAGACCACTAAAGACTCTCCTCCAGAGTAGTCACAGACTTATAAAAACATAAAATGTTTTATTTGTGAAAATAATGTTGTAGACCAGACTTCCACAGATGACTCAACACTCTCAAAATTGATACAAAGCATCTTATTTAAGTTAAAGAGATAATAGCTTAAGACAATACAAACAGGAATGTTCAAGGTAATGAGTGCTTTCATGTTACAAGTTCTCAAGTCTGAGGGCACTGCATCAGGCTAAAGGACAATGAGATAAGAACAATATTGCTAGTTACTAACAAATGGCAGATAAAAGACCTCTTCTGGATTCTGATTAAGTGAAAGCATTCTACACATTCCTGTGAGTTGAGAAAGTTTGTTGCCTGAGAACAGCAGCTATGTTATATGTGAAGCACCACTAAACAAGCGTATCTCTATGTTTTCAAATTCCAGTGTGAGTAATGGCTCTTTCCCCCATCTCTTCAACTTGAACAGAAGCTCCCTCTCTCTTTCTGGACACGCAGGAATAACTTGCCGTGCTTCAGTTTCCATTAAGACATATAAATGTATATGCTGAAAGTAAAGAGAAGTTCTGTAGGGCTCCATGGCTTCGAGCCAATGTTTACAATCCCCTGGGTGGGAAATGACGGGTGAAAAGCTCTCCATGGCAGGCTGTAGGAGTCTTTGCTGTTGCCGACAATGACCTTCTGCCTCTATTTTCAAAGTAGCTCCCTTGTTAACTCCTTGCACACTGTGTGCAGAGGGGCCTTAGAGAGGAAACACTTTGTCTGGGAGCCCAAATCCACTTTGAAGCATCTGTTTGATGGACTCCAATTTCAGCAGTGGTTAAGAGAATGCGAACCAGTATGTGTGCTCTGTATCTGCTGTTGGGAGTGTGGCACTAAGATGTAATTTTAATAGTCCAGAACTGGGTTTAGCTGTGTCTACGTGATACAAAGTCAACGTTCTCAGCTTCAGGAAAGCTACACCAGTTTACAGGCACAGGGGTTTGTCAAACACTGAGCATACTGAGTCTCCAGGACAGAAGGAAATACCCAATTTACAGAGACATGTTTTAATTCTCTCTGGCCAGTCAGTAGCAAAGTTGTCTGCTTGTAGTGACAATAACTTCTCCCGGAGTCTCCTTGGAAGAGGAATGATACTAGAAATTGAAGACACTGAACTGCCATTGGTGCAATAAAGGTACACAACAACAGAGCAGTCAGTGTTGAAAGGAGATGTACTACTTTTAAAGGTTTTGACCCTCTCCTGCCTGACAATGTAAAATACAGTACTTAGGAGATCTCTTCATGTGTCACAACCCTTTTGCTGCTCTGTAAATCACTCATGGCTTCTAATGGTTCAGAAAGAGTCCTCCTAAAAAAAAAGATTAAAATGGACTTACAAAGAAGGCCTTCTAAAATGTTTATTGCAATATATACGCCATCTTTGAAAAGGGAGAATAAATCAAATGGAAACCAATATTCAAGCACTAGTGTAGATGCTTTAATGGTCTCAAAGAGGGCATCAAGTGCTCTCATGAAAACATCAACCATACTACCAGTTGACCTTGGAATATGTTTTCCCATCATCTTTAACATTTGTCCAAGCCTTTTCCCTACAGAGATCTGTTCTCAGAAACAGTAATTCCATGCAAAAAATTCTCAGTATATTCCCTGAAAGGGAACAAGAGTGTTTGCCACCTCCAGAAAATGTTCACAGCATTAACAGCCACAAAGAGACAGCAACATCTACTGCCTCCTTGAACTTTCAGAGGAAGTCCTGTAAATAACATCCTCATGTGGTCAGGAAATACTTCTATGTGTGGCTCCATGGATGCTGAGGAGGAGAGAAGCAGTACCAGAGGTCAGAGCTTCTGCACAGAAACAAAGCAGTTCTGAGACTGACACAGATCAACAGCCCCTAAAGCTGTTGCATGGTCTGGGGTTCTAAACTTAAAGAGGTACACGACAAGGTGGTAGGACCTCATCTGTTCTTCTGAGATGTTTTGCATGAGAAGGCTGATGTTATTAGGCTGTGTCAAGAAATACAACTGGACATCTCATAAAAAGCTCCAAATTTGCATGTAATTCCTAGTGATTTCAGTGGAAGAGCTGGGTGGTTAGAGGAAGACATCTGCAGACAGTGAAATCATTTATATTTAGATCTATGCTTCTTTTTCATTTTTAGTACTTTAAAAAGTAGTTTTAGAAACAAAAAATTAGAAATACCGTATGTTTTCTAAAGAGTATACAATTCCAGCTAATAAATACTTCTTTTTTTTTTTTTTTCTAGAAAATGGCAGCCTGCAAGGAAAAGAATTTTGGATGATAGGAAACAACATATTTAGTTTGGAATATTTTTCTTTTCTATTAATATGAGGTTTTGTTACTGCTGTTTAAAATCATTAATGATCCTGGGATCAGAAACTGAGTGTTTTCAAGCGCCAATAGTATTATTGTTTTTAGAAGGATACACTCAGGCTGAATTTAGAGCAAGACAGCTTTTGTAATATGAAACTTCTACAAAACATGGGTCTAAATGACCCCTCCTTAAGCTTTTTTATTTACAAAGCATCTTTGACCACCAGATAAACTTTGTTTTGTTTTGGGCTACTGCATGAAAATCTAAAAATGAAACTTCTTTGAAAAGAAGTAGGAAGAAGACTAAAATAACCCATAAGTATAATTCAGGAGAAGGAAAATAGAAGTGAACTGCACAACTTATTAAAAAAATTAATAGATTTTAAATCTTCAGTTACAGCAAAGGTGTTACCATAATCTAAAAGACACTTCTAGTGCTTCTTCTGAATAATTGAAGTGTTGGTCTGGCAACATGCCTTCAAATGACTTATGTGGAGACTAACAGTATTTCTTAAAACAAATCTGGGGTGTAATTTTCAGACTGAAAAATAATGTAGAGTACTGGAGATGACCTCTCTTAACCATCCTGTCAATCCTGTCTGTAGGGCTTGGGATGAACAATAGTTGACTGGGAAATGCTGTACACAAGAATGCTATCTATGTGTTGTATCTCACATGTCAGGCACAAGTGTAATTTTAATCAATTACATTTCAGGCAAGTACAAAGTACATTATGGACCACTCCCATAATTAGTGATTTATAAATCAGCTTATTTTTCAAAGTTTAAAAGACTTTCCTTGTCCTTGACTGGAGAAGGAACCAGGGTACATATGAGAAATTAAGCCTATTCTAATTCACCTGACTTCCAGTGAAGTTTTAAGTATTTTGCAATGAGTAGTAGCTCACTACATGCAAATACACGATTTTTCATTTTTATGCAGAAAAAAAGGCAAATCTGTAATCTGGAACAGAATTTTGGTATTGGTACATTTATGTTGCTAAACACAGACCTGCTCTTGAACTTTGCTGACTTAGGGGACTTAAAAGTGTCTCACGCCTGCCAGCGATCAGCAAGCTGTACTTATCTCTCCTATAGATCTGTCCTTTTTCTTCATCTACTGCTTTCACACCACTTTGACAGCTTGTTTCCAACTGACATCCCTAATTGTGACTACATCACATTTACAGATGCCATTAGGGACTGGAAATGTGTGGAGAGTCTTTAAAGTGAATAAGAATCTGTTTCCAAATGTCCTAGGATACACAGTAGTTGGTTATAAGGGCATGAAGAAGGGATCCATGCATAGGAAACTGCACGAGTATTAGTAAAAAACTAGTAATTTTGCACCAAGGGCCACTGGTGACTGGAAGATGGTCCAAATACATCCAAAAATGCTGTATAAATATACGACAACTTAAGTTCACAACAACTTACTTCTCATCAATTGAACCTGTTGCAGCTGAAAACCCTATCACTGCCTAGTGCAGCTGGTTCTCCTCTCTATACATAATGACAGACTTCACACCAACTTGCATCTTCTTTTGGAGAGATGGCTTTATATCTACAATCTGATCTTGTTTCTTCCCTTCTCTGCTATGTACTAGTAGTAGCAAAACGACTTACAACACTGCATATAGTAAATCAGGACCATAAAACTTCCTTAAGAAGATGCCAATACCTTAACTGTTTATAAAGACAAAGAAAATTGAAAAACAGTATCAAACTAGCATGTTTATGCAGCCTTCTGTTTTTCTCCAAGTGTTAATGCTATACTGTGGGCTTTTCCCTAAACCAGATAACTGTAAGGTCTGATTTCATTGACGAGTTTAAAAAGGCAGCATTCACTGCTACTGAGGGTCTCCTTCTTGCAGCTGTTGCTGTGATGGGTTGTATTTAATGAAATTTTCTTCCTCTTCCCTCTGAAAACTTAACCCCTGTAATTTAACATTTAAAACCCAGCTTCTGTTCAAACACCTCACAACAATAACAATGCATATGCATTGACGTAATTTTATTTCTTGCAACAAAATCATTAGATTCATGAAGCAACAACTGAACTGCTCCATACACAGTATATAGTTAAAACTGCACAACTGAAGCCAAAATATGCACAGCTAAAAGGAATGTTACAGGGGGGCCTCTCTTAGTGAACAAAGCAGGCTCAGTTTGGCTCTTTTTCCCTAGCGCTACCACATCCGCACATCGTTAGTTGGAAAATTCCAGATATATGCTGTAATTTTTTTGTGCTTTTTTTTCCCAGTACACTTGAGGCTTTAGTGTCCAGATGCCATTTTCCCCCCCTTATCTGTCCCTGCTAGTTTGGGTCTTTGCCAGTTGTGGTCAACAATTAATACAGCAAAAGAAAAATACAGTACACTCCCTGGCAACTGGCAGAGGCTCACAGGAAATACCAAATAAAAACTTTATTATGTATTGTTTAACTATTTTGTTTGCCTGTGGGCCACCCTGTTGTTGGTGTAATTTAGAAAAGCATGCTCCATCTGGATGATCTGTGCGCAGGCTCATTGTTCCCAGAATCTGTCACGCACAATCACTGCTTCAGCCTGTGGCCCTCTGCAGAAAGAAGCAAAGGCATGGCAGCCCTCCAGCCTGCATTCCTTTTCATTAGACAACTTGTGACCAAATGTTAGAATAGAAGAGTAACCTTTTAATATTCATGTAATTAATTTACTTTCCCCTTTAATTATAAACCTTCACGTGAAAAGAAGAAAATAAAAAGACTTCCCTTCATGATTCTCCTCCCTCCCCCATCCCTTCTATCTGCTTTCTGGGACACGGAAGGTGCTGGTTTCATTATGCATAGGTACCAGTACCTCCGTCTATTGGGAAATTCGCACGGTCTGAACATGTTGGCAGGCTTTTAGCTTATGTATTAATTGGTCTGGTACATGGAATAGATTCTGAATTATAATAAAACGTGAAAAATTAAATTCTTTCCTCTATACGACCTTGCAGCATCTGCTTCCTTGTCTTAATCAGTGGGGTAATCCATTGAGCACAAAGCCATTCTTCTGTATTTGAAAACACAATAGACATCTAATTGAAGTTCCCTTTCACAGTAAGGTCAGCATATGACTCAAAATACTGTGTCAGATGGGATTTTGGCTGTGGAGGGTTAGGTGTATAGGCAGTACTTTGTCAGTTCTGCTTTCCCGGAAAATGGTGGCATTTCTTCTCTTAAGTTAGACCAAAGTTGAACTGGCTAGCATGATGCAAAGGTTTGCTCCCTACAACTCAAGAAGTGCATTCAATTGCAAGGGAAAACATCTGATGCTTTAAGGTCCCACCATATGAGTTAATTTCAGCACTCTGAACTGGGGGCCCTGATTTCCATGAGGGTAGTTCACCTTCTAGTTGCTGCAGCCCATTCAAAGGAATCCAATTGTAGTAGGTTGTAATTTGAGTAAATTAACCTAAGCTAGAAACTGCCCCTCTTCAAGGCAGCATTTCAGTTCTTACTGCCTAATTTTGATCACAGTTTCAATAGGTGATGAGGACATTAAGGGCTCATATCCACTTGGTGTATCAAAGGATGGGGGCCCAAATGCAGTCAGGTATCCTGTATAAGATGCTATGGTTTCTATGACAACTGAGGGAAATGTTACTGAACTTCAGTTATTTTTCTTTTATTAAATAGGTGTACTGCCACGTTAGGTCTGCAAGTGATCAACATACATGTTAGTGGTTTGATTACTTCATGCACCAATCCATCATAGGAATGGAAAGCAGCACAAGAGATTTTCTGTTGTGGTCACTTAAGCAAAAAGATAATGTAACAAGTCAGAATATTTTAGATGAGGGCAAGACTTAAAAAGTGGAAAGTCTTTCATTTAGTAATAAAATATCACCGAATTGAGTTGGAACAGCCCTGCCTGTGAAGTACCTTTAGCAGGGAATATAAGAAAAAAAATTACATTTTTCATATTAATTGCATATTCAGGGTATAATATTTCACATATTCACTATGAAAGAATTCCAGTTATGTGACAAATTAAACGGCTTGCATATAAAAAAGTAGCATCTTCTGTCCAGAAGGCAAAGCAGCAACTGGAAATAAAAGTGAATTCAAACACTCCTTGGCCTAAAGCAACAAGAAATTAAAAAACCCCAAGTATAATGCAACAAAAAATCCTTGTCATTGTACTTAGTATGACCTAATTTTTCTTGTCAATGCAATGACTGTCCCAGTCTTTTTATGTTTCCTCAATTTCTTTTTGCTCTCTTTTCTCCTAATTCCCTCCATGTACTTTACAGACGGCTACGGATGTGCCATAAAATATACAATTTTCATGGCAAAGTAAGATGTTAGGAAGTGTGCTAAGCAGAATTCAAAGAAAGAGGTAGGATGGACTGTATTACACTCAGAACGCTCCAATTTAAAAAAAATATTGCAGTATACTTATGACGAGTCATTGAAGATGTAACAGAGGTCAAGCTCCTCCTAGGATTTCCAAATTCTTCCCCATTTTCACTTCCTGAGCAAATAAGCTTGAATAGTAATATAAAAACTCAGTAATTAAATTTACATGAATTTTAATTACATTCCTCAGAGGATAAAACCCTGAGAAGGAAAAGCAATATGCATAAATACACCCAAATGCTTACAAATATCAAAGAGTAATACACTCACATAAAGAAATCTTCTTTCCTCTGAAGAACAGGAGATAGTGTTAAAATCCTTGATTAAAATAATTATGTTGACTGGTTGAAAAAATTAGTCTATTAACTAGGACTTTATCATAATGAAAACATTTAATGCTTGGTCATAAATACATAATAAGGTAAAATGCCTTCAAAAAAGGCTATGACAGAAAACTAAATCTTGATTCAAATTTGTACAGCTCTTCGCACAATGACGTTCTGTTCCATGACAACGGACTCTCAAAGGAATTGTTTCTGCTGAGGGAATTATGACAGCAAAAGCTTAGCTGCAGACAAGTTCTTTCCTGATGTCAGAACAGAAATCCATAGTTTCTCTGAATTACCTTAGCCTGATAGGACAGTGCCATAACTTCCCATTCCACTGACCAAATCTGGAATCCTTTACAACGTAAAAACTGTCCTAATGCCATACATATACAAATACATACCATGCAATGGGAGATTTCCTGAAAATTGTGGTGCATGCGTGCAGGAAGAGCTCTGCTGAGCTTCTCACCTGGACAAGGTGCTTATACAGAACCATTAATTTTTCGAAATACCCAAGCAGTATTCAGAGGAGGATACTTCAGTCCTGAAATGAATGTTCAATCAGGATTAAAGAGCCTTCCATTTTAGCATGCAGCTCACCAGGAATTACTGAGAGATTTGTGCTCATAGCTCTGAATGGGTCTACAGTCTCAGGGACATGTAGGGAATCCTCAGAAGAAAATGTTAGATCCAGCAGGTATAATTGTCTACTCAATACTCATGGGTTTTTTTCAGACTTCTGGGCTTAATTGCAGCTACTGCCTATGGAACTATTCATGGTTAACATAGAATCATAGAATATGCTCAGCTGGAAGGGACCCCTTAGGATCACTGAGTCCAAGTCCGGGCTCTGTGCAAGACACCTCAAGAATTACACCATGTGCCTGAGAGCACTGTCCAAACACTTCCTGAGCTCTGTCAGGTTTGGTGCTGTGATCAGTTCCCTGGGGAGCCTGTTCCAGTGCCCAGCTTCCTTCTGGGTGAAAAGCCTTTTCCTGATATCCAACCTAAATCTCCCCTGACTCAGCTCCATGCCATTTCCTCAAGTCTGCCACTGGTCACCAGAGTGGAGAGATCAGTGCCTGCCCCTCCGCTTCCCCTTGTGAGGATGTTGAAGACCACAACGAGGTCCCCCCTCAGTCTCCTCTTCTTCAGGCTGAACAGATCAAGCGACCTCAATCACTTCTCATAAAACTTCCCTCCATCTTTCACCATCCTTGTGGCTCTCCTGTGGACACTCTCTAATACCTTAATGTCTTTTTTACATTGTGGTGTCCAAAACTGTACACAGGACTCGAGGCCACACCAGCGCAGAGCAGAGCATCAAAAGGAAATCTAATGTGGACATCTTCTCATGGTACAAGGTGAAAGCTTCTCTGTTATGATGATTTGACTAGCAACATCTGAATATTAACTTTATCAAAATCTTAACTTACTTCAATTTCACAGAAACTAGCACATGATCAGAGAGTCCATTTCAATGCATATGAAATACAAAATATATGGTTCCTTTCCTTCACCTTCAGCTGTTCTTCAAGATAACGTGTAAAACACCTTCTATTTTGTCATACTAGTCTTCTGTGTACTGTAGTCTACTACCATTGCCTGTGATACTACTGAAGGCATAGAGGAAAATAAAAACTCCTTGACTTTTAATATGACTTGAAAAGCCTCAGGCACGCTGTATATTTTTGATTGCCTATGGTACGAGAAGATATTAATAGTCCTCTTATTAAAAACTTCTCTGTTTCATCCCATGGTATGAAAAATAGTAAGAAAAATTTATGAGTGGAGTACACAGCAGGAAGGGTAACACAGTACACAAAGTCATATAGATTACACAATATAAAGAAGAATTAGCATCCACTTATCATAACACTTTTATTTCTAGTCAGTCTAAGAGCTTCCTCAGTTCAGTTTGAATCTAAGTTTCAGAAGGATTTATGCATTTTACTTGCTAATAGTGTGAGGGTCAGATTACACTTGCAGTGTATCAGCTGCAGGAAAAGTAAGTTTTACATAAGTGTAGCAGTTCCCCTCTCAGAGAACCTGGTCTTTGCACACTATGCTGCACACTAATGATGTAGACAAGGGTAAAAAATAGCTCCTTAATCCTTTCCTGGTGAATCCATTCTTAAAAACAAAATTTATTCTAAATGGTGTGAGCTGGAGCTATGAGACAGATCTGGATGACAAACAGCACTGAGAAGAAGAAGGAAAATGAGACCATGTACACATAAAGAAAAAAAAATTAGAATTGGGGGATGAAAGTATCTATCATTGCTTGTAAGCAATTCTCAGAACAGCTGTAACTTTTGTCCTTGGTTTTCTCTGAGTTAGTGATAATATCCAAGACTACAGAACGGGATAAATCTGTGTGTACATTCAGCTGTGTATGACTTCCATTTTCAGAATCTGATGGTTCGATACTGAAGCAGTGCAGAAGGCAATGTCACATGTGACTATACAGAGAAAATGCACAGAGCCTTCTCACAGCAGGGTGGGTACTCCACCCCCTCGAGGGCCTCAAGAAATCTCGGCAGGGTAAATATATAGCTGATGTTGTAAACACAAAGTAGAGCAAGACAGAATTCAGGAAACTCCGGCTAACTTCAGAAGATGTTTACATTTACCATAAAACTGAAAACGGTGTTTACATTCAGAGAGGCTTTCTTCTTTTCTAGTTTAATACAGAATCTGTATTCAAACTTGTCAAAACCTAATGTGTACATCTTCTGATTTTTAATCTGAATTTAGCTGATGCAAACTTTTTTTTTCTTGGATTCACTTGTTTTATGCAAAGCTATTTTTAACAGCTGCATCTCTTACTGTTTGCATCAATTTTTATTTTATGGCATGGAAATGTTACTATTTCAGTAGTTTTCCTGATAACTGAAGTATGGACACATTTTTATTTTTATGCAGCATAATTCTCAACTGGCTACCACAGTTTTTAAATGATGCACTCAAAAGTATTATTCAACAATGTCTTTCAAAGTTTTTTCATTCTTGAACCATCGTAAGATTTTTCATTCTCTCTTGCATTAAAAAATGGATCACTCGCAAGGCCTTGAGAGTTTTAATATGCTAACTCGACTCTGTTGTGTCAAAAAAAAAAGGGGTTGTATTCTACAATGTACCTGTGAGAATTCTGTGGCCAAAACCCATGAACTGGATAGGCACTTATATCAATACCACTTCTGAAAGTGCTTGTTCTTCTCTATATACTCCACAACTCCAAAGCAGCTTGAGTATTTGTTCACAGAAAGTGTTTGTATTTTTCAAACAGAATATGAAAACCTGTAATGACATCTGGACACAGTGAAGTTATAGGGATGTTTTCCATCAACTGCATGGAAGCTAGGATTTCACAGCATGGAGATTCAGTAATATTGTGCCAGTTTACCATGCCGGTTTCCTATCAGCAAGATTTGAAGCTAAAATAAAAGTGGCCTAATTTTCTTGAGCCATTTTTTCTTCTTCATTTGAATCAAAAGGTCCTTGCCAGTCAAATTACTGTATCTGCAAATACCAAGCTTTGTATTTAAGACTTAGTATAATTACAGTTTTACTACAAACTCAAGGTTTTTACATTTTTAGATATTGATAGCAATATAAATGACCTTAATTTCTGTTGAAAATTATTCACTTATAAATAACTTGAATTCATCTGGCTATATTGTATGACACTGTCTGCTTTTAACGTCCTCTGAAATTATGGTTCAAACCTCCAAGCCAACTTCCCACAAACTAGAGAGGTCCGCAGTGGAAAAAGAGGGGTTTCCCCCTGCTCTGGTCAATCAATATAATTTTTATCTCTAGAAACTCTAGCTGCAATTTTCAGAAACTGACTTTTTTTTCACAGACTGGTGAAAACTAGTTTTCTGGAATTAGGTTATGCACTGACTTTGGTCCATTAACAAGGTCAAACTGTTTATTCTTGACCAAATTCTTTCCCACTGTAAAAAGGTACTTTTAAATGCCACATTCCAAAACAGTGCCAGTAAGTCAATGAAGCATATTTTCCCACAAGAACTGATACCATGCACAGGGCCCTCCTTACTTAATTCTTCTAGTGTTTAAATTACACAAGGTGCAGGATGTCTTCAGTGACACAAATCATCTAAATCTACCAATCTACAGTGCCAGCTGTGCCTTTATTAACTTAAATAGTTTCATTCATTTCAAAGCAATACTGTCTTAGCAGCATCAGACAGTGAAAGAGAAACTAAAAGACATTTAAATAAAAAAAATTCAATATAAAATAAAAATAGATCAAATGCAAAATATTCACTGTTGACTTATACACAGGTCTTCTTATTTTCCTTCTGAACTGGCTTAGTTCAATGAAGCCTTGCTGATTTATACCAGCAGCAGTATGTGGCTATTATGATCTACTGCAATATCCATAAGAAAATGTAAACCAGTAAAGCATTTTCAACTTTAAAGCTATGCTTCCAATCTGGTTTTCGCTTTGTGGAACAAGAATATAAATATGTAAACAAAATAAAGGAAAATACCATTAACATTAAGAAGATACATATCTACCTCTGATCCTGTCTGTTTAGATTGAGACATGTTTTTCCTTAATGTTACATGGCACCCAGATCAACCCAGCTTACTACTCTTCACACAAAGATTTTCAAATTTTCCAGGAATCTTCTTTTGCATTTTAAGAATGATTTGATTCTTTCTGTCCTTGCAAATTCAATATGAAGGAGAATTTTTAAGAATCATGTGGAAAAATGTACATACAAATAAATCAAGGTTAAAAAGGATGAGCTGCATGTTTTTTTCTGAGATGTACTGTCAATTACATTACAGCACCAGCGATGGAAGCATGTTCTTTGAAGTGATCAGTAATATTTTTGCAACGTTGCCAAAACCGCTCTGCCTCAAATGGACATGAGAAATAGATATCATTCTTAAGGAATATTAGAATAAATTTACTCCAATATTCACACTGAAGGTGTTTAAAAATATAGTACAGGAAAGTGTGTTTGATTATACTTTGATTCCAACAGAGCACCTGAAATATACACCCCATCCAATTTAAAAAAATTCAAAATTTCTCCTATATGATTTTTCACAGGAATTTTAAAACCTTCAACATGACTCTATGCACTCTAACATGAAATCCATGCCCTGATCCTGTCTTGCACTTCAGTCACACTGTTCACAGAAAACATTTAAAAAACTACAGAAACAATTGTGTTGGCATGAATGCTCTTTAATATTTTGTGAAAAAAACCCCTCAAACCTAGTAATATTCCATATTTTGTAGTCTACCCTGTAAAAAAGTTAATATTTTTGTTCGCTGTCACTTAAAAAGTGCCAGGCTTTATGCCAGAGTGAACCAAATGGCGAGTCTGACTGTTCCATGCAACCAGTCAGTAGAAGTGCTAACACAAACCAGCACTTAGTTTGTATGTGTCAGTGTTATTGATATTCCAAGTAGATTAAAAATTGTTCTTCATTTTTCTCTGAAATGTTCACACCACTTTAGAAATTTTCAACTGACATATATTATACAACTGAAAGATATTATACACTGCCAGCTCCTGCCAGCTATCATTTTCAAGCTCGTACCTTTCTTTAAGGGATAGTAAGATTCTCACAGACTTAGGTCTTGCATTTTTTTATGCCCTATGTGTTTCTCCTATGTATGTAACAATGTAACAATACACAAAACTTTGCATGTTTTTCAAAGACACAACACTCTCAAGCTGTATTAATTTATGGTATCTTCTGCCTGAAAATTTAGTCAAAATAGGCAACTCATTAATTTTTATAGGCTAGGTGAGGACGGACAGGAAGACATGAAATGATGATGTAAGTCATGTACTTGTTGTATTTGATAAAAAAGGTGCAGAAAATCCTGTTTTTCTGAAAAAATCAAACGAGAATATAGTTTTCCTCTAGGACTTATTCCAAGTACTCCACCCAAAAGCTCTCAGCTTTCTCAACATTTTGCTGTATATGTTCCTGTTGATGTCTGTGACTTTTGTGTCTGCATTTGTGCACTGCTTCCCGTTGCTCCTTTCACTCTCAAAGATACCTTTTCAAACATCACTGGCTCTTTTGACTTTCCATTCAGTCAAACCTGCTCACCCATACAGCTTAGACTCCTAACTGGCCTTTCACAGATCATGTATTTTGGGTGACGGTTCATATTATTTCAGCTACATATTCCACAAAAGTGTCTAATTGCTTTTATAAATTTATCCAAAACATACCACTACTTCTATGCTTCAACTAGACTTCATTTCAGGGGGAGCTGTTACATATCTCGATGGAATCCTTGAAAATTGTGTTCTTTAGGATGCACCAAGACATCAAATGGTAACAATATCAGGATTGACTTGGGCAGGATTCATCTCAGGTGACTTAAGATCTGAGTACCATGTAGACTTGCACATCTGAAGCTGTCCCCTTCGACAGACAATGGAAAGAAGTAGGTGCTTTTGGAGGATGACCTATGTTAACTGTTTTCTTTAAGCTGAGATGACTCATTTTACTAATTAGGAGATTACTTCTGCTTACTTTTAGGCTACTTACTCAGTGGACTAAGATGTCTACACACTGTCAGATAAATCCCACTTACAGTATTTCTATGTCAGGAGATATTCACACGGCCTTCCAAGTCCCCTTATAGTTATTCTTTTGACCATTTCCTTTCAACTATTTCTCAGCTATCTCCAAGCTTTTGCTTTTAGTAATAACACAGTAATGTCTGGGACACACCTTCATAGTTTTATCCTAACTAATGTATCATTACTGCAGCCTTTTTAACTTTCTTGTGGCAATGTGCATATATATTTGATGGATGCTCAGGGACTGGCTGGACAACTGGCTGAGTTTCCTATGGGATCTATCTCTTGACTTCCTATTCACCATTCCATTTATTCAGGTCAGCACTGGACAGTAGTACACTCTGAATTTCTTCAGTATTGATTTTTACCCCCTAATTTCTCCAAGCCCTCTGGGACAGTATCAACTCCCCCTTTTAAAAACCTTTTGCACATATAATAAGCCGTTGAGCATTCTTAACTTATGAGATACAATTTTTCCTCAGAAAGAGGAAAGCTCATCATCTGAGTCCTGCAAGGGGAACCATGATCCCTGCAGATTCATGCAGCGTACATAATGGAAATGTAGATTATTTGCTCATACCTACACCTAATTAACACTGAGGCACACTATAAGTTCAATGACTTCTACATGGTCTCAGAATGAATGCTAGATGCTGATTCCAGTCCCTTTTCTGCTGGTGTACAAAGGTACACGGCTGAACTCCTGTTTTGTATAAAAAGCTTCAAAACTGCAGATTCTTGACATAAATTTTCCCTTAAGCTTGTGTGTAACTTGCCTGGCATCCTGCAACTAGTGAAGAAGTAACTCATTACAATGTCTGCTACTGTCAAACCAAGTCCTCATGGTTCCTTGCTTTGTGTATCTTCAGCCATCTCAAGAAACTGCCTACTGCTACCCTCTAGCATTGACGGACGGGCTTCTCCACTCTGAGGTTCAAACCCATCACCAGCCATGTGGCTCTCAAGGATACAGTAGCAACTTGGATCTATCTTTCTCTTGGGAAGCTACTTCTTTGCTGTACAACCATGGCATACATACCCTGCGCTTGTTTTTCATTTTCTCTGTGCCCTCCACTGAATAAAATTCTTCTTTTAGGTTCAGAAGGGATTTCCCAGTCCCAAGATGTGCGTTTAACAAGCACAACTGAATCTTTCTTTCACTCATAGCTGTGGCTATCACCTGATGTTTCTCTACACTCCTTGTAGATTCTGTATTTCACCTTTTACTCCCAGACTAATACCATCTGCTATCATCATTGTGTTATCCAAAGATTATTTTAAATTTCACATGCCAAACAGCTTTTCATCTCACATATCATAATGCTCTTGTCTGGAAGCTTTTAACTGAGCAGAGGATGGTTCCAGCTGCCCCGGCCATAAAAATCCATCCTTCTGTAAACTACATGGCAAGAGAATCTAAAAATCTTTTGAGGATAACTTTTTTTTTGCCAACATATTCCTCATGGTTCCACTTAGGGTTGTGTTTGCAATCAGAACTTCACCAAGGCACTCAGTCTGTTCTATCTTCAAACTTTGTCTCACACAAATGACAGTGAAGACATTGTAGAGATTTATGCGCCTCTAAATGTCTGAGTTTTGTTAAGTGGCATAAAATGTGATCATCATCCAAACTTGTGGTGTTTCTGCATCAATACTGCCATGGAACTGTAAGCTCTAGGATTTGTACCCAGTACAAGCGAAAACAGTTCTGAAAGGGTTTTGAAAAGTGATAGGCGAAGGGAGAAGAACTTGTAAAAACTATTTTCAAAAACGAAAATTAAAAAGTCTTACTCTTTTGTTAACTTATGCAGCTTTTCAGCTCAAATCATTTTGCAATATTGAAAAGCATAAATAAATGTTCTCTAATATTCTGTACAGGTGAGTGGCTGTGGAATTGACAGTCCTGTAGAGCTGCAAGATTCTTGTCTTCAGCGGAAACTACACCATTCATACATTGTGTTTGCAAGGTAAAAGACCTCTTTTGGAAGCAATTCACCGTCCACTAGGCATTCTTCCTCCTGTTCTGCAGAACAGACTATATTCATTTTCAGATCATTTATGCTAGGAACAATGCTGATAAAAATGTTTCTTCCAAAACCAGGTCATTTAGCATAAGTATAGCAGAAGAATCTGTGCGGTACAGGAGAAATACTGTGGACTGTCTTCTCCACTTGGTACTCAACTGTTCCTGTCCCACCAAAGACTTCTTGCTCTGAATTGCCTCCAAAGATTTTTTAATAGTGCACTTTTCCCCCATCCGTTCAACTTGCTTGATACTATCTACTTCTGACAGTCAAGGTGAAAAGCAAGTACTACAGGATTAAGAGTTCTATTTATTCATTGTAATAAACAGTAATTATTTTAAGATAAAGGTGTTCATTTGGGACGATAATAGCCACACAAAATATGATGCAGCCATTTCTGAATCATAGCTAATGGTAAAGACCAAGAACTAGCTGAAAGCACATCTCTTTCTCTACGTATTTCTTCAAAACTTATTTCTTCTTTCCTGTTGGTGAACAATGAACTAGCTGTTTACATGGCAGGTCTCCATGGTTACAATCTTGCATGGGGCCCACATGGTACAACTTATATTACTGTTAAATCAAAAAATATCTCGTTTCCTAAGCTGAAAGTCCCTACTCTCATTATTCCTCTTTTAAATCCACAAGATGACTTCAGAACTCAATCAGCATGAACTTGCAGGTGGTTGTTTCCCCTCCTTTTCTGCATCAGTTTACTCCTGTTTCTGTGCTTACTAGACTAATTGCTCATTTCTTAATGCTAGTTTGTTTTGCTTTTTTCCTTTTTATCATCTGTTCTTTGTCACTCAGGCTCAGTAAATTATGAGAACTGATCCTGTTTCAAATCACTCTGAACTTTGAAAGGAAAAATGTACTGAGTCTTCATATAGTATGCAATAATTTCATTTTTTAATTTTTTCCTTTCTTTACTGGGAAGCTACTACAAGGTGCCGATGTCATTATGATAGTTGCCCTGGAGAGCAGCACAACTTGCTGACTGCAACCAAATTATCCACAAATCAGCTCTTCCATGCTGATCACAATTTTAAAGGGTATTTTCAGAGACTGTATCTGTAGAACAAGCTTGCCTTGCCTTCATTACAGAAACAGCAATATCCAGTGCAATGGTTAATTTATCTGCTCCTTTACCTGTTCTGATTCACACTTGAATTCTACAGTCTTTATTTTCAAATTCAGTTTTCTCAGTTTTGCAGTAGACAACCACTTTATGCATTTTGGAACAACATTGAGTTTTATTTTCAGATCTCTTGCTTAGTTTTTTAGGATGTCTCATTCAGTAACTAATCTACGACCACTTTGCATATTTCATAGAACCAGTTACACATTTTAATAGATCAGTTTCAACTACTGCTACTCATCCGACAGACCTAAAAAAACCCCCAGGCCCCTGCTTGTACCTCCAAGGTCTGACTTTCAGTCAGGAGCAATTTATTGAACAGTTTTTGATATATGCTAGTATGTCCTGGCTGGTTTTGTACTTTTGAAAAGCATTCTGCAGTCATCTTTCATGACACTTACATTTAACTGAATTACTTCTTAATCTTGGCACTTCTGTGACTTTTCCCTGTTATATAAAGCATAGTACTTTTTCTACTTGCAAACAAATACAGTTTATCTGATCAAAATCTCTTTTTCCATTGTCTTTTAAACACAGAACTGTTCTCCTGAAGTTTCAGGCAACAGATTCTGTTGCAGCTGTATCATCACCTGATTCCGTTCAGTAAGAAAATATTCCATTTCCATGGCAAATCTTACATATCCCCAGAGTGCTTTTGGCTTCTTTGCTTTACCTTGATTACAAACTCCCATCACTGTCAGGCTCTATGGTACCTGTGTGTTTTAAGAATGCCACTGTCCCTGGGTGTCTCTCTCTTTATCCTCTGCAGAGCTTTCCGTATTCAAGCCTACTTGGCTTGATGGCCATCCTTCACATATGTATCATGGCCTTACAGCAGATCTGAACAGCTGGGGTCAAGTGTAAATTCTGAAGCACTGTCAGAGCCAGGCTACCTAGAAAGGTTACCAGAAGTCTCCTTTCTGCTCCTTTTCCTCACCATACAAAGACTGAACAATGCTGAAGTCAGCTTGCATGGGATCTTCAGTAGGCATTTCTATTATTTGAGCTGGGAAAATGTGCAGGATGCACCTGAAGTAAAAAAAAATAAATATTAACAGACAGTCTCCTCATGGGTTCATTTTTACATCCAGGTATTTACTTTACTTCCACAGTAGCCTATATTCCTGCTTGCTTGCATGTGCTGATTTTTCTGCTCAAGTCCTTGTTGAAGGTTATTTTTGTTACTTACTTCCAGGTTTATCCAAGCTTTTTTGGCATCCCCTGTTTCATGGAAGGTCTTCTGACCAGGTTTTCAGCAGTCAGGTTGGCTGGCATTCACTTACGTGACTTGCTAGGTTCATCCAATTTCCAGATGGGGAACATTGCAACCAGACTTTTCACTCCATCGGGATTTTTTCAACTTGCTGTACCAACAAGGATTCAATTTTTGCTTTCCAGTCATCTTTCATCCTTACTTGTGACACTTTCAGGTATTTTTTCTTCTTTAGTGAAGGGTGTCTCTTTTATATCTCATTTTAATTCTTTCTTTTTCATAGCTGTTATTTAAACTGTAGCCTCCTTTGGTTTTCAAGAGCATATCCATTATTTGCTCTGTCTCATCTTAATAAAGTAGCTCAAGATTTCTTTCTTTGGAAAATGAATTTTGCTTTGACATTTATGCCAATCCAGCTGGCCTGCTGAAAGCTGTTTCCATTACAAGTGGAGCTCATGAAGTGCATTTCTGACAAAGCTGATTACATAATGCACACCAAATCTTGAAGGGACAAATACAGAACTATGGGACTGGAATGGACTAATTCAGTCATCAAGATTTGCCAACTGCATCACAGAAATTTGCCATGCTCCCTGTCAAAGTTCTTCATATTTCTTGCCTGCACTGGTCCTATTGTAGGGTGCTTCAAAATTTCACTGCTTGTTTTCTAACTTCCTGATGAAAGTTATTGAAGTTATTTAAAGTTACGTAAGTTAGTTTAAACAAAGTAGTTTTCACGTCATCATTGCTTTTTTAACTTGATCTCCTCATCTGGGTCCTTGAGGATGTTTTTAGATACCAATTGTATTTAGTGTTAGGATTCATTTTGCTAAAGTAAGTCAGATTCTCCTTACCTCACAGATTAGACAGAAATCTGTCCTACCCCATGACTGTTCCTGTCCAGAATCATCTCTCAACCACAGAGAACTGAGCATCTTACAGTAGTCTAGATGAGGTCTGATCAACTAATTTGTTATGGCATCAGGATTTTATTATTTCTTATAAATTATCCTACACACATTCATATGCTCTTTTCATGCATCTAAATGAGAACTCATAGGCCACATGTGATCTCTGCAGCTTGCTACCAAGGTATTTGTAGGATCCCAAAATGGAGGAATTAATCTTGTAGCTCAATAATTCTTTTAGCATAATATATCTTCCTCTGGATTTATCCACTTAAATGCTGAAAATGGGTGGTCTAGAGAAATCTAGTTGAATTCTTTGGTGGCCTGTAATTTACTGAAATCTGGAAAATCTAAGGCTAATACACTCCCACTATTTATCAAATTATTTATCTTGTCACATTTTGCAAGGATTAATGTATTACAGTTATATGTAACTGACCTCTCTAATGTAACTACAAGGTCTTGGTCATTTGCTGCCATTCAGTATATACTAACAAAAAATATAACGGAGTAAAATTAAGAATGGAAAATTGGAGGCTGGACATCCAGGAAACTTTCTGAGAGTGATTATATACAGGTTTTGAAACAGGCTCCCACGGGAAATGATGGAGACCCTATTTCTTGGCACATTTAAAGTTATAGGCAAAACATTAGAAATGTCATAACAGAGCACAGTCTTGCTTGTTTTACAAAAAGGACTGGATGATTTCTCAGCCCTTCTCCTTTTGAGCTTGAGAATTCCACACCAGCAATGCTGAGCAAGTACTAAACATTGTTAGGCTGAGAGAAATTTCCTGGGGTGTACCTATACAAGGGAATTCTCAGTTAGAAATGCCTTCTACAGTAGGACTTTTGTCAGTGTGAAGAGAAAATTTACAGTTACTTCCCTGCCACTGCAAAAATGTGTCAACGACTCATTTTTATTACATATTAAACCCTAAGAGCATTTCTGTCAGTACTGCACAGACACCTGCCTTCACTGGAATAGCAGGAGCTCCAAGGAGAGTATGCCATTTGGTCTGCTCCTCTTTCTCTGGATGTCTCATATTCAAGTACCAAACAGGCCCATGCCTTCTTATTCAGTGTGCTCTGATAAGAGCATAACCTGAGGCTGTGTTTTAGTGTTTCAGGATGGTTTGAAATTATGTGGGAACAGTTTTGTAAATACACAGGGAGAGACCTTGTCAAACAATCAAATTGTTTTTACAATCCAACCCACTCAATTATCTCTGGGAGTAGATGTAAAAACAGACCCATTTAAATCAACAGAAAAATAGTACAAAGATGTAAATCACTGGGCGGGGGAAATGCAGGACATATTTTTACATCTGAAAACAGAAGACAGAAATACGGTCACACAAATGCAGGATATATTCTTTATATAATATAGAGAAAATATGCAGTAGTAATTTTCTGCCTTCCTTTCCCCTTTTTACAACCCCTGCCCCCAAGGGGGAGGGGTGGGAAGGGAAGGGAAGGGAAGGGAAGGGAAGGGAAGGGAAGGGAAGGGAAG
>VZRZ01008648.1:457690-520545 GCA_013398175.1 Climacteris rufus
AAGGGAAGGGAAGGGAAGGGAAGGGAAAAAAGAATGTAATTTTATCTTCACACCAACATGTGAGGGCGTATTTCCACTGACTACATTTTTCTTGCACCAATGGAATTGAGCTGTTGCAAAACGACACCAAATTTCACCCTGAGGTGAAAAGGCAATGCCTCAGAAAAGCAGAATTAAGAGGAACCCAAGTAATATTATCAGCTGTCAGATTTAAAACAAAATAAAGGGCTTTCCGCACAGTGCCAAAGTTAACTGTAGCCCAAAGTAGAAATGGTTAAAAAAGTAAACAGATTACTTTATGGAGGATGTTGTAATTACTCCAGTAATTATTACAGACAATGATCCAGTTACAAGCTCCAGCATTGGAAATTGCTACATTTCTGATTGTTGAAAACTGTTTCTTTCTCTTCCTCCTAAACATCCTCTCTTGAACATTATCCTTGGATAGAGCACACAGTCAACCTTTGGTCCAGCCCAGCAGAAGCTTGCTTTGTTCTGATATGAACTGTGCTCAAAGTTGCACCTCCTTTCCTTTTTTCCACCAGCACAAGGTAAATTTATTCTTCAGGGTTGCACTGGTGTAGCTGCAGGGCTGCAAAACATGCTCAGCTCAGTATGAACAAACTCTGTCTTCATATATTGTGTATTCTAATGTTTGCAGCTCTGGAAAGGGGTTTTCTGGCACGGAAAACATTCTCATGTGAAGCCAATTTGCTTGTTTACTGTGAAATAACTGACTTTCTTTCAAAGATTAAAAGATAGGCCTTTTATGGTTCATGATAAACCTGGGTCTGAATCAGAGCAGAGGGTTGCATTCCCTGCATTCCTGACAGGTCTCAAGGGTGAGTCCTGGCATCAGCTGCAGAGGAGCACAGAGCGCTGAACAAAGGCCTTGGCACTGTGGGGGCAAAAAATACTTCAAACATTGATACAGATGCCCTTAAAAGTTTTGTTACAGTACAGTAACAGTAATAGCCTTAAACGAACCAGCTAGTGGTTCATCTAACACCTTCAAAACAGCATAAATCAGCATGAGCTGCAAGGTTTAGAAAAACATTTCTGCCTTTGAGTTACTTTAGTTATTCAAGGCCTCAGTTGAACACTTCAGATGTGGCTTCATAACTGACTCCAACAATCTTAAGACTGTGGTATCTAGGGAGTGGATGACCTCATCTTTCTGCTCACCCTCCCTTGTGTCAGTGCTTGCAGTCATGTGGCCACACAGTGATTTGCATCCACTAATCCACATGAAAATTAGTAACTACTTTACACAGGGCTCATTTTCAGTCAGACTGCAAGGGAGTGACCACTAATGCCAACGAAAGGGAAGTGAAGGAAGTGTGCAGTCAAAAGCAGGACCATCCTTTCAGCAGAAGGAGGAATGTTACAATCTACTTATGCTGACTTTGAAACAGCACCTGTAGATTACCCCTAGGATGTGTCTCTAAAAGTAACAACCTTCTCATAATCCTCTGTTTTTAAGAGAGCAGCTAGTACTACTCTTCCAGACAAGCCTTAAAAAATTTAGAGATTCTTATGATGGGCAACGAAAAGGAAGTTGGTTTTGAAAATTATATGATTCGAATGTAAATGAATATAAGAAACTTCTAATTTCCTAATTTTATTCATAAGTATTTCCGTATTGCCCTTTGATTATTATTGTGATATTGAATGATGTTTGCTCATTGTTATTTTCACACAAATCTGAGCCTTCTTAGTGAACATCTGATCTGAGTCAAGTCACCATAAATATATCTTAAAATGTTTTTAGTCATCTGCAGACCTTACTGTCAATGTGCCGATAATGACTTCGTTCTTAAGAAGACTCCAGAGATAAATGACTCATTTTATGCGATGGAAATAACCCTCCTAGAGGGTGTTGGGAGGATGTAATAAAGATCCCTCCAGCTGTTATAATAAAAATTCACTCATTTTTCACGAAGCCAGATAAGTGGACTTTTTATGCAGAACTGTGTATTAGTAGGGAAGACAGATTTTCCTTAAATAAGACAATTTTAATCTTACTACACTTCTAAACAGCCACAAACTCTCAGCAGCAGCACTGACAAGTTCAAACCCACATATTTTGATCCACTGGATGTCTGTCTGTGGCTCATTTTCCTCTTCAGGGACATTTGGGTGGACTAGACAAATGCACCATAATGAAAGAACTGGAAATGAGGGCCCAGATCTCAGGTGATGTGCTTCCTCACCACAGCAAAGTGCATGCCAAAACACTGCCACTTCCACCTGTCAGAAGGAGGAAGAGTTACGCTTTTATTAATCACGTATGAGATAAAGTCAAGTGTCACCATACTGATTTCATTAGGACACTCTTTAACACTTAGTTTAACCAGTGGCGGGTGGTTGCCTAATTTCCATAGGTCTCCTGCTATGTTTGATGGTAACTGTGAGCTTTAGATTGCTGAATCAGGTCCATTTAGGGATAGTCAATCTCAGGTTAAAGCTGTACTGCAAAAGACTCCTGGTCTGCTGGAACATACCCAACATAGGAACGAACTACACAGGGTGTATTACACGCAAAGAAATATGTGGATTTTGAGAAGCATAATATCAGGCAGAGGTGGCCATATAAAAAAGGGGAAGAAAAATGACAAAAACATGTGAAGCAAAAGAAAGTTCTCTGCCTGGGTTCTCATCAATCATATTGGCTTCAAAAAGAGTTTATATTTACATTATTTACTAAGAAGTGGCATTTACTGGAAAATTACAATGCAACAGGGGTCAGGAAACAGAAAAGTACTCATTCCTCTTTGGAAGAGTTTTTCTGTCTTTTTTTGTTGTTGTTTTTCTTGCTGTAACTAACTTACATATTTATTTTTACAAAGTAAGCCCAGTTACTGAAAATTATTTTACGCTCCTTTGCTACTATACCAACAAAACGAAATCCAAGTTCTCGCATGATGTGACATGTAAACCATTTGCACTGAAGTGACTGCCAGAAATGGATGGAAAGTTTTTATCCTGAAGAAATACTCAAAAATGCTAGCATAATCTAAAATTATTTACTGACAGTAACTGCGGGATTTTTTGTGCGTTCTCTTTTCAAAAAATCTATTTAGCCAGGTCTAGTATTCAACAACTTGGGGCAAGAGCAGAGAAAGTGATGTATTTTCCCTGTTGATGTTTGGTAAATATGAAAAAAAGTGTGGCTTTTAAAAAAAGGAAGACATAAACCAATTTTGTTGGCATTTCATGGGGAAAAAAACCCTCAGTAGTGCTGACACCTAAGGTAAAGCACACATGTTTTCAAAGAAAGTATTGTAAGTGTGTTACAAATGCTAATATTTTGCCAGTTTCACTCAAGACCCTGATGCAGGCCTGGTTTCAAAAGCTGGACAGCCTCAGCTCCACCTAGATGCTCTGGTCACAACTGTGTGCACTTATCTCACTCAACATTCTTGTATGCCATGATTCAGCTTCATTTCCTCTCTTTAATGCAGTCAAAAGACAACAAAAATAGATAAATGGATTATTCCTTTTTGATAACACAACTTCAGATTTTCCAGGCACTCACTTGCTCCTCTGCTCAGAGAAAGTTAGAACTGAATGCCCATTTTTCTGCACCAGGAAAAACGTGACAGTTCATTAGCTTTTGCTATCTAACTCTAAAATTACAGTCACATCAATCTACCTCCTCTGTCTTATGGAGCTTCTCTGTTATCACAAAGCCTATTCAAAATTTCCCCAAGGGCCAAGATCAACACTTGAAAAAGAGTCTAACTTTTCACGAAACCAAAGGCATGCCCTATTGCTCACCATCTGAGACACCCCTGCCCACCCTCATTCTTTCTAGTGCTGTTATTTCAAACCCGTATCAGGTCGCAGACTGAACACAGCTGGGAGCAGTGATCTCCACCCTGCCCCCCCGAGCCTGCGTAACATTAGTTTGAATCTTTTATTCATTCACTGACAGAAATATCAAGAGGTTTCTTTAAATGACAGCAATATGCCTGAACTACCGGTCTGCCAGAAGGATTCTTTAGCATTGTGTAAATAACTGGCTGTTAGAGAGAGACTGCTTTGAAGTTACCACTTGCAGCACCCAGAGCACTTGGGCTGGATCAGTTTTTACTGGGTTACTTTCATGGCAAGCTCTTTTTGTCCCATCTGAAGAGTTTCTTTATGAGCAATGAATAAGGATGCATCTTGGGAATGATCTGATACTTCAAAAGATGATTCTTCTAGTTTATCTTGCAGTAAGCTGCTCTTCTGAAGGAAACGCTGCAGAGCCCTTGCATTGATCACAGTGATAGCCTTTTATCACTGGGCTGTCTGCACTATCACTATCCAAAGCAAATCTTTGCAAGCTATGACTTTTATTAATTGATATATGAGTAGATATACTCTGTCATTTATAATGCAACAGTTCTTTTCTGGAAACACTTCAAAACAAAGCTGGTCTTGCTGAAGTCAATGAAAGTTTACTCACTGCCCGGTGAATAATTGCAATTTAGACTAGTTTTGGGACGGTAAAGTCAAGAATGTCTTTATGTTTAAAAAACAGAAGTTTGGGGGGTTTGGAGTTCTTTTGTTTAGCTTTGTTTCCTGTACTAAGTTTCAATGGACATAAACAAAAAAAGAATTTGCACACCTAAGCAGCTAACTAAAGGTATGAGTCAAAATCAGAAAAGGAAAATTGATAGCCAATACACATTCAGTAGAAGTTTCTAACCAGCACTCCATTTGTAGGAGCAGTGAAGACTGCCATTTAAAACCATACCATATTTATCACACCCCTTAGTTTTCTACATACCCACACAGAAGTTTTTTTTGAAGATGTAGAACACTAAATGTTTTAATACCAGTAATTTTTTGAACTTAAAAAGGCCATGCTCATAGCTGGTTTGGTGGTTTTTTTTTAAGTAAGAAAACAACAATACACTAAGTTCTAGGTGTGAAAGCCATTATTTATGTCTTTGCCCATATACTTGATTTATCCTTGATCACAGAACAATTCAATTATTTTGAACTCTTTAGCATAGCTGCAATGACACTTGGATGCTTATGTGAACACAATACAAACTTGCATGTGGATAATCCCTTAGTCTGAACAACTCTCGTTCACAGCAGTGCCAAGAGTACCAGTTGATGGATTTTAACACATGATTTCCAGCATGCAAGTATTAGATACTTGAGCAAAGGTATGCCCTTTACAAAGCAATCCTGGCACATTCTCTTACAAGCAGGTCTTTTGCCGTGGTAGATGCACTCTATTTCTGGGTCTTTGGACCTTCCTTCATAAGACGGTTACATGATCATGGAAAAACTCCTGTTAAGTTCCGCAGATATATTTTTTTTTCATTTCATGCAGAAGTTTTCAAAAATGTTCTGCTGGAATCCTTTTAACATTCTGCAATTTTAACTTAAGCAATTTTATAAATCAACAGAACCTTTGAAGCAGATACAGACTGATAACTGGGAAACAAAAGAACAGCAATTCAGGAAGAACCTTTCCTTTTCTTCTGTTTTGAGTTACATGACGTGATCTCAGCAGCCAGATTCTTTCATCTTTGGATTAGACTACATCCTACAATCAATGAAAACACTATCCCTAAAACACGTATGTTTTATGTAACAAGGATAGTTTCCTACGTTTAGCAAGATGATGTAATTTTCTGTTGCTTCCTGCCTTCATTCACATTGAAGCCAGATGTCCATAGTTACATCACATAACAACTGGAAGACCCTTGCACAAACTAATTAAAAGAATGACTTGCTTTTTACCAACATGAGCCAGGTTACTTTCTACAGTACAACGTAAAATGCAAAGTGGATCCTTTCACTTTCTCTTCTCCACAGTTCTCCCTTTTCTGTCTTTATCATAAGAGTTACTGTCGTGACAGTTGTGATACTCAGAATAGAAAAAGAAAACAAAAAAATCATGAGCAGGCAACAAACCCAAAAGATACCCAACATGCGCACAGCATGGCTGCTCCTCAATATGCTCCAGAGATGCTGTGCCAAGCTACAGCAGCTGAGGGTAGGGCCAGCAAATGTGGAAATGGGGTCAAAAAGCAAGGAGGTAGCAGGGCTTCTCCAGCATTAATGAAGAAGAGGGCTAGACCTCCTGCAAGTGAGCTCATGTCTGAGCCAAGACAACCAAGAGAGCTGCTGGGAGAAGGGCAACAGTGGCAGGAGGCCTAGTGATACTGCGAGCGCTCTTCAAAAGCTGGCTTGGGAAATAGCTGCGATTTTGGCTGCCAGGTGCTCTTGAGCTTCCACCAGCATAGTCCTATTTGGAACCATTCAGTAACATATGGAAGTAAGCATTGAATCCATATTCACAGAGGTGGAAAATCAGAGTATGACAGTGTGGCGTTTTCACAAGCATCTGTGGGGTTTTTTTCAGGCAAGATACTTGGGGTTCAGCAAGAGCTTTATCTTAAAATGGATACTTCAGAAACTTTAACCCTACCTGTCTGACTTGATGTACAAAAGAAGTCAATATCAATACAGAAGCTTAACTTATGGGAGTTTCAGAAAACCAGCACATTCTTAGCCCTCACTAATCAGTCACAATTTAATTTAGAGCCAGTATTCAGTAACTGATTACTTGTACAACACAATCACAACAACTTCCATCCTGGCTGGAAAGCAATTGTTTCAGAGACACAAGTAACTTCAACTGTAGAGATGGTTCACACTGCTATGTTAAAAGAAAAACAAAAGCCTTCAGAAACTTACCACTGAGGTAAGAGCCATCTGAAAACTGTAGATTCGTGCAAGGCCAAAGTCAGCTAGTTTTATCTGCCCATTGCTGGTTACAAGGATATTTTGAGGTTTCAGGTCCCGATGCACCACACGATGCGAATGCAGAAAATCCAGTCCCCGAAACAGCTGAAGCATCATATCCTATATATAAAGAAGAAATCAATATGCAAATATCAAGAAAAGGTGGCAGGCAAACAAGTAAACTCCCTGTTATAATCTGCAAAACTAATTTAATAAATATTGACTTGAATATGTGCACAGGATATAAAACCAACTATTAATATAAAATGGACAGAATGTTGCTATAACTAATGGACTTGAACCAACGTTCTTATCAAGTTAATGTACGGTTTCTAGTTCAGTTATCTGAGGTTGATTAACGGTAGTATA
Source organism: Climacteris rufus (assembly GCA_013398175.1). Taxonomy (NCBI): domain Eukaryota; kingdom Metazoa; phylum Chordata; class Aves; order Passeriformes; family Climacteridae; genus Climacteris; species Climacteris rufus. The sequence goes on from VZRZ01008648.1 coordinate 464,816, forward strand.
AAGATTAGTCAATATACTTAAATAGCAAAAATCTGTCTTTGAATTCCAGGACAAGTTCAAAAGAATGCTGTACAAGGAAGAAAAATACGTAGCAGTTTTTTGCTCTTAACTTTAAACCACATGCCACTTTGCATCTCACTAGCTTATGCTTTGTCCTGCTGTGGTGAAGTGAAATTTTGCAATTCATTTTAATATACACAAGGACCCCTTTCAAACAGAAAAACTGTTTAAATGAGAAATTTACTTTTATTTAATGTTATAGAAGGAAAAGGTTCACCTGGCAAAACCTGTTGTATAGAATTTACCGAATAGGATAGAAACTACCTTTAGAGGAAAGTTTAGCAGTAAAACTGTGTAATAATCATAACTGGCAGTTTTTATTTTTATTTTTGTTTCATTATAGTGATACAATCTTCCATGACATTTCCACAGCTGAAGAAACTATTTTATCTGTACTCATGTTTTGGCATTAATCTTAGTAACGTGAAAAGAATGAACCAGCAGACTCAAAACCAAATACTAGAAATCCCCTGAACTCCAAATTAGAGGGATACTGTCAACTTGAGAATTACACTTGTAAAACAGGCAGTTACAAGAAGATGCTGCAACAAGAAAGAAAAAAAATGGCTAAAGAAGAAGTTTATTTTCTGCACGCACTTGACTTGAGCTCATGAAACTGCAGTTCTGTGTATGTTGGTGGCATATGCCCTTTCCATAATCCATGAAGCAGGATGTCCTCCAATCCTGTTGTTAGCAATAAAAATGATCTTGGAGAAGAATGTGGCATGTAGTAAGAGAAGAGGGAAGATGGATAAATTGAAGTTGGTTGCTTTTGTTCTTCTGCATGGACTTGGGCATGTTTCAAGTAAATATTCAAGGCACACTATTGAAAGAAATTGTATCTCAAAATAGGTGTAAAAATAGCTCAAAACACTCAGGTTGATAATATTGGTTTAGTTGGATGCATTTTTAAGGTATGTTTTACAGACACTGCTAAATAATTTAATACAAAATTATTATTTTCCTGTAAGGTTTCCTAATATTATATAGATATTAAGTTTGGAAAATCTCACCTGACCTCTGATGAAACATGGTGGCATTTTTGTGTACAGCCTGCTCATAATGCCATCAGCCTTTATTTGAAGACCCCAATGATGGAGATTTTAGCATTAAATTATGCATGCTGTGACAGTATTAAATTATTATCACCTCTGAAGGAAGGTGGTAAACTGAGAACCCCATTTCCAGTTAGCTGATGCTTTTTATTTCCTTTGCTTCCCCAAGAAAAATTGGGATCTGATAACTTTGACAACTGGTATAATAGGGTTTGGACCTTTACAAGAAATATACAAATATGAATCCTCTTGTATTTATATAATTTCTTTGCAGTTCAGGAATTTTAAGAACTAGGACTACATCTCTGCAGGTTTCAGTCATCAGCAGAATTATTACATGCCATATCTGCTCACTCTGTGCCATTTTAACTTTTATCAAAACCCAAAAGTCTTTGGATCACTCTTGCAGATGTGAAGGATATGCTGAGAACATTTAAACACATGGTTATTTTAAGTACAAATGTAATTGTTTCACTGAATTTGGGCTTATTTTTTCTTTTTTATTCCAAGTTGACATAATATCAAATAAGAAAATGATTTAAAGAAATGAAGGATTAGTCAGTAGATCCTGTCAAGTCCCTTTCTGGTGACATTTATGCATTCTACTCATTTGTCAACTCTGTAAACTCATTCAGGCAGTTACCAAACATATCAAGAATATTTTTTCCAGCAACTGATGCTGGTTCTTCCTCAAGCTCAGCATAACACAATTCTGCTCTGCTCATTGCAAGCTGCAAGCAATGTCTCCAGTTTCTAAATTCATAGTCTTTTCCAGCCACAGGTAAAAAAAGAAAATATTTGAAAATGGAACTGGTATATCTTCCCCTCTACCCATAGGACTCAAAAGATGAGTATTATTTACAGAATTTCTCTTCATGCACAAAAAATGAGATGTGCTGCAGAAAAGTGTACTGGGAAAGTGTAAATTCAAAAGGTGTTAGAAGAAAGAAGAAAAGAAACTGGAGGGGGAAAATGTGCTGTATTTCCTCTTCCAGGAAATTTAGAGTTCATCCATATAGGCTATTTTCTAGTATTCAGGCTGGATTGTTGATTACTCTTATTACTTAATATTACAGGTATTAACAGATTTCAGTTCAAAACTATCTTGGAAGAACAGCCCGAAGTTTCATGTGCATAAAGAAGGGTACTTGGATGTAAAAAGACTGTTTGCTATTTGTGACTCATTATCATCCTGTTTTCAAATTCTGAAAAAGTTAGAAAAAGAGCAGAAGCCAAAATCACAACATCGACTTATTATTATGAACTTCAAATACAGAATACCAAATGGGGCAGCTTAGAATTTTGAAATGCACATAATAGTCAACAATCATTAGGCCTTGCATTTGGAAAATGATTTCATTCACTTGGTCACTCACTTGCAAGAAACATCAGAATGATTCTGGGCTGTGTGCTTTCTCTGGCACAATAACTAACATCAGAAGATACTAACCTTTGCTAGCAAATTAGATAAAGGCTGTAAACACGCAAAAGCCAGATCACTACCTAATTAAATCAGGATAATTTCACTCATCTGATGGAAATGCATCCATTTTTATTAGTGACGAATACCCAGTATTATCTCAATTACCAAGTTCTAGAAATAACTGCAAGAGAGTCTTCATGTGCCTCAAGGATTAGTTTTTTCCATGTCTGCTTTTCCCTCAGAAATTTTCTGTGGTAGATATGCACACCATACTTTGGAATTACAGATAAAATCATATTTCAAAAGTTAATTGTAAAATGATCAGTTCTATTCGACATACAAGAACCTTCATGCCTTAGGAGATTGAAGGAACAAGCTTTAATGAGTCATGATAAAACCTCTACTGGTATCTATCAGTGTTCTTTGGATATTGTATGTTTACAAACAAAGACACAAAATGTGCCTGTTGTTTCAGATTAGAGATTTCTGCCATGCTCTAGCATCACAAAACCTATGACAGTTGCTGTTGCCTGAGTTGAAGATACATACACTATCCCACTGCAACTACTTTCAGGCAATCACAGCTTTACAATTTTTTTCCTTTTCAGGCTACATTTTCAATGCCGCCTATGCACAAATATAAAATATTTACCTACAATTCAATTAAAAACTGAGTTATTTTGGGATACAATGAACAAGTACACTTTCTTTAGAGGAAAATATGTAGCTTTAATTTTGTAAAAGTCTCATAATGGAAAAGTTGTGATCTTTGCTTCTTCCACCATACACGATATTGACAACAATTGCTCAGTCTGATATTTACTGAATTTATCAGCTGAATGTCAGGACCAAATTATGACGAACTTTTCAAGCAACACCATATTATGTCATAAGTCTCAATAATACAGAGAAATGCATCCTGCATATTCTTCCTCTGTCATCAGTGAGGATGGGGCTAGGCTTGGGCTAGGCTGAGCAGCTGCTTCTGCTGCCTCTGGCAAAGGCAATATTCACAGCTCACATTTCCTGACTCAGGGGCAGCAGGCACAGAAAGCCCTGATCTCCTACAGACTTTTGTCTCTAGCTTGTCCTATCCCCTCTTGACTCCATGCTTCACTGACCCCTCTTAACCCTCCTCCAGCATCTGATCCATAAATCCCTTCCAAGTCACTGGCTTTCAAATACCACTCTGATCCTTTAAGAGTCAACCCATCATCTTGACTCCAACAAAAATACCTGTCAATTATCTGCAGTAACCTCCTGCTTATTTAAGACCAGCCAGACTCTCTGGAGGACTCTGCCTGCCTAATCCAAAAGAGGATGGCATGGCTGTCAACCAAAACATTCAACTATCTACTCAAAGACAAAAGAAACTTTGGAGTTGGTTTCGGCAGTGCCTAGGCACCAGCAGCTGGTACTGCAGGGGCCTCAGGCAGAGGAGACCAGGGGCTGTTCCCTGCCAGACACACTCAGCTCCAGGCAGCTCCGACGGACCCACTGCAGGGCAGTGGCTGGGCCTGTCAGCCAGGACTGTGGTGCCTCCATGAAAATACATTTAAGGGCAGAAAAGGCTGGAGGGAAAGAGGAGAAGACAGCAAAAGAAGTGAGAAACTGCTCAATGAACACAAAGGCGAGAGGAGGAAGAAGATAAGTAAGAGGAGAAAGTAAGGAGAAGGTAAGAGAAAGTACTCCACGGTGGAGCAGATATCCACACTGCAACCCATGGAGCAGGCAGATACTCCTGAGGGAACTGGAGCCTGTGGAGATGACCTAGGGCACAGCAGGCAGAAAGTGTGAGGAGGAAGGAGCAGGAGAGAGGAGCTGCTTCTGTGCTGCTCAGGCTGGGGAGAGTCAGAAGTGATGTGTAGCCTGGAAAAAGGCAGGGGGAGGTGTTGTTTGAACATCTGCCTTTTTTTGCCCACCACCTCGATTAGCAATTAAGTGTCCATCTTGACTGGCATTAGACTAAGTTGATTTTCCCCAGGATAAATCTATTTTGCCTATGATGGTACTTGGTAAGCAATCTTCCTCTCTTATCTCAGCCCATGAGCTTTCTTGTTCCTTGTTGCTCTCTACTTTCTGTAGCTGAGGTGGGAAAAGTCAGTGAGCACCTGGATGGGAGTCTGGCTGTTGGACTGGGCTAACCCACTACCACGGTAGAGTATGGATGCTAGATTTTGTCTTGGTAAAGGGGAACACAGTGAGATGCAACCTGAAGGAAAACACCAAGAGTAATACGTCTTCAGAGAACATGTGCACCCTGAGGTAACATACACTTGCTGCTCGTTATGTGAAGCTTTTCTTCCACTGGCTAGATGTGAAGAAAGAAAAAACCTTTAAGCAGATTGCCCTTTGTTATGGTGATAGGAATTCTCAGTACTAAATAGAGTAGTTCAGTAGAAGCCCACAATCATATTCAGTTATATCACCAAATAAAAGCAACACAGTACCAAACTTTTTATACGGCTTTTTTTCTTTTTTTAACCTTTTTTCTCTTTCTGCTCAATTTTTGTGCTGTCACTTTGTAAAGCACAACAATCCTTTGGAATCTCCTAACATTTCACCTCCTCTTCTGTGGAGTATCTCATGCACCTTCACAACAACTTGCATCTTTCACCCAGAGTTCCTGTCTATCTGTAACTCCTTTTTCTCTTTTTGCTGAGCAGAATGGAATGTCCCTATTTTAGATGGCAGGTATTGGAATACTCATCCTGGACATTTCCTGTAGGAGTGTTTGCGTCAAAGGCAACCACAAGTGTAAACAAAGGGGATGAGTTTTAGACAGCAATGTGTGATGAATCAGTCAAGGTAGTTTCATGAAAAGGCTCACCGCCTCTCACTGAAACAGGACGTTCTCAGAGCACAAGGGGAGCAGGATGAGGCTTCCTTCATACCCTACTCCGTTACACAGAATCCCCAACTACTGAATTGCTTTCAGTTTAAAGAGTGATTTCACACCCACTGGAATGGAAGTTTAAAGAGCTGTCCCATTCTCTGGGGCCGATTTTTGAAGCAGAATAATTACAGCACTTCTATGGTTATACTTTGTAACAAACAGTCAACATTAATTAATGCCAAAAAAACAATGGCATTCCTGAGGAATTACACACTACAGATACATGAATAGCAAAAGACATGATTAATGTTGTTACACTGAATCCCAAAGGCACTCGCAACAATGCAGTGATTCCCTGTTAAATGCAGTGATTTTGTTTTTTAATTCTTGTCCTCACACTGGGCTGGGAACCCATCACACCAGCCTATCTAGAATGCCATGACTGTGATGATGGGGGCAGATGCAATTTGCCACAGTCTATGGAGCTGCAGGATGCTCTTCTCCATGCAGCTGGCTGGATGCAGTGGCTGGGACACAGTAAGAGGTAGACAGATCCCTGCCCTTGTGCCCTGTTCCTTCTCTCAGAAGAAAGCTATTCTGATCAGTCTCCCTGCAGGGCATTCAGAAAGCAGATGAGGAGGCTGTCTTTGCCTACTCCTAGCCACACCATAGCCTCTCAGGACACATCCATGATCCAAACAAAAATATATAGGATATAGAGCTCTTAATTTTCCTTACACCAGGTAACAATTTATCTCAGAGTAGTCCTACTGCCTTCTGTGAAAGTATTCACAGGGTAAGGGTCATTTCTCAGAAAAGAAGAGTGCTGTGATACTTCTGTCAATTAATTAGGAAGTACCAAGAGAATGCGAACTTCGCAGCATGTTCAATTTAAATATGTTCACTGTTTTGATAAGAGAACAATAAATTCAAATGATCCATGCACTTAGTCATATTAATAAACCCTTCTATATAAGGTATGTTCGTTTTCTGTTCATAGAGTAAAATGCTGTAGAAGCAGAGAAAATTCAGCAAATTCATTTCGTGTATTATTAATATGTGCCAAGTGAATGCAAGGAATTGGTCTAACAATTGTTGGTGTTTTGTATGCCGATACTCTAAAGGTAAATAATTTGTTGAAAAATAATTAAGTTATATGTACTTTTAAATATTAAGTAAAATACTTGTGTAATCATCTTTGAATTGCAAAATTATTTTAATCATATAAAAGATACTTTAATACACTCAGAGTACATTATGTTAAAATATATTCTGATAAACAGTCTCTAATTTATTTTAAACTACTTTTGTGAGAAAGAAAGCACAGTTCATACAAGGGATTTTGGATTATCCAAAATTGTTAGGATGACAAACCCTATGGGCATGCACACTCACAAAAGTATGCAGGTCTGTATAAACGCATTTTGATGCCTTCAATAATCCCATTGAAGACAATGATACGCAGTAGTCCACTGCATTAAATACTGAAAGGAATATAGTTGTGTTGTTTGGTTTTTTGTTTTGCTGGTTTCCTGGGTTTTTGTGTTTGTTTTTTTAATGGCTTGAATTGCTTGTGTAGCAATTTAAAAGCTACGACACCTGCAGGAGTGGAACCTATAGAACAGTGTTTGGAAGACTATTTTGGTTGCTATCGGAAGTAGCAAGGTAACCAAAATTAGAAAGTCCTAAATAAATTACTCTGAAATACAATAATCAGTCAATTAGTTCAGAGCCAATCTAGTAAAAGTGGCAAATGTCACTATTATACACAGATCTGCCTGTATATTATGAACATTTTATGTTAGTTCCAAGCAAGAGTACTGCAACTGTGCACAGTATTCAGGAAAAATGCAAAATTTTACCTGAATTATAAAAGTCCACAGTAGTGTTTGAAAAACTTTGAGGCTTATCAATGTTATTACGCTACTGTAAGTTTATGACTGAATTTTATGTAAGTAGATCACAGTTTTCAGTATACTGAGGAACTGTTTTCCTTTGTTGTCGTGCACCTATATGTAGACTGAATGCAATTCATAGCCACCACAGGAGGTTTAACATGTTCTAGTCCCTTTGCTTAAACTTGCCAACTGTTCCTTCTGAGTTAAAAGGGAACTGCTAAATTTGTACTGCCACAGGAGAACCTGACCAACAGTACTTTGGAATGCTCCTAACGTTCCTCAGATACCAGAGCTCACCAACAGCAAAGGCAACATAAGTAAGACTAGACTAAGACAATAGATGCACTTGACTGTGTTCAATGAACTGCTCTGTGTAACCTTCTCTCTGCCCTCCTTAAAATAGGGACCTTGATTAGTATTTTAGGGGTTGGTAAAAGTTTCCATGTACATACATGTCTGTTTTACCAGTATCTTAATACTACCAGTTTCCCACGCTGATCTCAGTAGCTGTGAACCAAAGACCAAATTCAGTATATAACATGTGTAGTTAACATCTGTGGGACACATATGTACACAAGCCTGGGCACACACATGGATGCATTTTATTTGAGTATATGTAAGTCTTTCCACATCAATATCTAATTTTATGGCTCAACACCTGTCAAGTCAGTTTGCAATCTAGACCTTTCAAGTTGTACATTTTCATCTGCTATTTTTCATATCTGATGAGAAGAATATGCATGATGAAAGGAAACCTACATAATTATTGTTCTCCTTATTTATGTTCAGTCAATTCAGTGTACCAAAAATTCCTATCGAAGTGTAATTACGAGACATGCAAATGAAACAGACAGCATTTCCCATCTAGCTACTGGTATTTGTCAGATAAAATACATGTGAATTCAATGAAAACAGAGGGGATGTTTGTTTTAACATTCTGTCAGAAAATGGCAAACGTGGCACTGTTACCAAGACTTGTCCCATATGAGAATACAGCAGGTAAATGTAACTTTGTGATTAATAGTCTTTTTCACTGCTCAAAACTGTAGAAAAAAACAATGGAAGGCACAGGTCTTAACAGAATGTATGGACCTGAGCCCAGATAAGCGAAAATACCCGTATTTCTTTCCTGTATCTCTGGATGATATCATCACAGCTTTGTACATCCCCAAATACTTTCAGGGAAACTTCCTTTCTTTTATTACAAGCTTTTTATAACTGTCTTGGAGACAGCAATTTCTCACAGAGCTTCCTGGTGTGACAAGTTGTTACCACTCTTTCTTTTATTCCTCACACCATTTGAAAAAGAAATGAGGTCTAAAATGTACCAAGAAATCCCCCAAACTCTTTACTGCCTCAGCGAGTCGGTAAGTTCCATACAAATGACTTGAAATAGCATCTGTGATTTGTATGCATCGGCTCTGAAGTCCCTTCTAGCACATGTCTAGGGACTGACACCAGGTCAAATTTGGTATCTAAGCAGGTGAAGCTGGAGAGTGGTGCAAAGCTGAGATTTGAATTCTGGAGCACACTTTTCATGTAATTACAACTTCTTTAATTATCATGTTTCTCAACAGGACAAGCCACATTCGTGTTTCAGCTGATGCCGTGAGCGTCCTTCTTCTGAGATAAAATCTAGACTTTAGCTTGACTAAGTCAATCTGTTTCGGAGCACTGTGTATACTCCCTATCTCTATCACCTCTCAGAAGAGCTTAGTGCTTTCTGTAAAAGTTTTTAATTGCTCCTCATAGTATGTATTTCTTTCTCTCACTGTGGGAGTGGCACATTATTGCCACTTCCTCTTTAGAGTCTTTGTTTCTGCATTACCAATTTGTATTTTGGGACATCATCACTTGTTGCAATCCTTGTGGAAGCTCTCCTGATGTAATCAGAGAAATCAGTCCACCCAGAAAATCCACAAAGCTCGATGTAGGTCCCTTAAACTACTTCAGTATATTTGGGGAGAAGTCCACAGAAACCACTGTCTCACTCCCTGCCAGAATCTATAAACTGTAAATTATCACTGATAAGCTGATCGTCCTCCTGTGCCTCTCACACCAGTCCTTATGAGAACAGTATCAACAAACACACCCTCTTCGCTAGGAAGAATGTTTCTCAAGCAGCAGTACAGCTCTTTACCAGCACCTTCCTGAAGCTGTTGGTGGTAACAACTCTCTCTAATTTACTCGAACTCCAGGAAGGGTTAAAATATGGCGTATGTTGACAGATGACACTCCTCACTGACAGGAAAGACACATTGTTGTGGGGCCCAGATCTCGGCTTCTCCTTCCCTGCAGCTGTCTGTGGACAGCAACTAATTGTATCCACTTGTTTAACCTCGGGGATAACGTCTGGAGGGGACCAAGTGCCACAAGCATTATTTTTTTTTTAACGGCCATTTCCTCCCTGGTGTAACTTGCATGACAGCATGTGACAAGCAGAAATTAATAGGGACACTGCTGTGCCAATACCTCTTGAATTGCTTTGACACTGGCTGCAGGCTGCCTGCTTGGCCACCCAGCCAAGACCTCACATGAAATGTGGCAAGGGGCCCACAGCTCTATTCACTAACAAGCCAGCTGGTCAGTGATTAGAAAGCTGAAACAACGCTGAGCACATACATCAAGAAAAATGCTTCACAAACAGCTTTGGACTTAGGTGGTAAAGTATCTCAGAAGAGTAAATCTGTAAATTTATCTCAGGGACGGTTAACTTAAGCTAACGTTAGAGATATTGCAGAAGACACTGGAAGATGACTGCCCAATGGTGTCATCTAAGTGCAAGAAGGGTTAACCTCAGAACAAAGACTAACATCTTGATGTGCTCAAAATCATGTGCAAACAGCATACACCACATGGATTCTGGTCCAGAGGAGCATTCAAATTATGTAAATATACAGAGATTTATGACAGACTACTATTCCTAATGGTCTATCACCACCTTGGCAACATTACTGACATTTCTACACAAATTCTCATTGGATCTGCCTGCAGCGTTTACACTGATTTGTTTATGCGCTGATATATAACAACGAAGAATGAGACTTTACAACTGTCCCAGGGGATTTGGATGATTGGATCTCATACACTCAAGACAGCTTTGTACCTTTCAGCCCAGACTTTTTTGAAAACCGTCAAATCCTTGTCTAGACACAAAAGGCTCAAGATTGTTCCTTTAATTTTTCTCTTCAGCTGCTTTTTAAAATAGTACCCACTAAAAATGCATTGGCTCTTGATGAAACACCTGATGACAACAAGAAAATAAGTTATGCTTTTTTAGAACTGAGAAAAAAGCAGTCAAGATGATTCTATAGATTGCGAACACAACCAGCATTTAAAATCAATTAAGACTTGGGCACCTAATTCCTTGGGCTCCTTCACAGTTATAAACTCATTCCAGCAATTTTTGTTCAATGAAAAACTTGTTTCAACTTATTATAACACAGGCCTGATCAATTTCCTGCTATATAAGGAAATATATTTGTGGCATATACAGAGACATAAGGGCTCAAGGCATTGTAAAAGGAGGTGGCTGGACAGCAGAGTCACTTTTTTGAATTAGAAATTTGGGTTACTGAAGTGTTTGGACCTAATTTTGAGTGCTTCCATCATAAAAACTTTGAGGAATTCAGCATAGTCACGAATGGCACTTGCACGTTGAGCAAGAAGATGGCCTTCTATTAGGTGCAACTGAAGCGCAATGAAGTCACTGGGACTCTATCCATCAATTTTCAAAGATCTGAGCTAGTCCCACTGCTTTTTAATATGTCTGTTCTCCTCCCACACTTACTGGAACCAACAGCACCTTCAGAGGATGTAATCAACCTTCTCTGAGACAAAGATGTCAGCATGACACCAGACATCAAAATACTGCTATTCTCTAAAGTTAGACACTCTTTTAATAAATAGTTACTAGTTTTTATTAAAGGTGTGAACGCAAAGGAAAGTAAGAAGACAATCCCTTCTTAATCTCTCCAAGGAATACATAATAAATAAATCTCAGTTTTGTACTTTTAAAGAGTCACTTCAATACTGTATTTTCTTTTGCTTGTAATGTACTTGCATGGTAGAAGAATCATGATGCTTATCAGTGCTGCACAATGGTTCAACACTGGGGTCTATTACTATCTGAGCTCCAGTCACAGGAGTACATTTAACTTTGCTGCCTCTCTTGCTCCATATCATAAATTCAGGGATAATGGTTAACTAATTCATGAGTGTTGCAAAGATTAACTGCTTAATGTTTGTTAAATACTCCAAAGAACTAGAATTTGCTTTCAGTTATAAAGGCTTAATAACTTCCAAGAAAATCAAGGACATACAAAAGAGGAAAGATCTTTTTAAAAAAATGTAATTAATGGGTAGAAATAGACTTCAAGAAAAAACTGAGAGGGGACAGTGGCCTACCGGAACCAGCTTGCCCAGATCTCCCATCCAAGAACCTTATGTATAGTTTTGCAATGCTGTTACAGCATTGTTTGAGCTCTCAAAACAGTCTTTAGAATGAGCATCTTACTGCTGCCTTACTACACCTAAATTAAAAACAGGAAACAAGATAATTGTTCCTTGGAAGCACTCCGCAGATTGAGCTGTCCTCCATGTTTACAGTAGCAATTAATTTGCAATTCTATTAACTTGAATTAAAAAACTAATGGCTCCTCAACCAACATCTTTACAAGAGAAACAGGCAAGCACCTCATCCTACAGACAAGGCACAGAGATTTTGCAAGAGGAATCAAGCAGTACCTGAAGTCTTTTGTTTCGCTGGAAGCATGAGAAGTTTGCTGGTAGCACCAGACTAGGGGAATGGCTACCCATTCCATTCCATTCCATTCCATTCCATTCCATTCCATTCCATTCCATTCCATTCCACTTATATGGTCTATCACTTTCTCCTTTCTTTACTTATTTCCTATCTTTTCCTTTATGTCTCTTTTTCCTCCCTTCATGATCCCTGTTGCCCTTCCCTGCCCCATCCCCAGCTCTGACCCTTCTTGTCACACCTACCCTGCACCCTGTTCCATTCCACACTCACTCTCAGAGACTGTGGTCTTAGTCCATCTCTTTGGGTTGCCTCCTCCCATGGCTCAGGTGATAACTGAGCAAAGCAGGTCAGTGGAAGATGCCAGCTACCAGCATTCCTCAGCAGCCTGTCTCTGAATTGCAGATATAACAAACTGCAGCAGGCAGTGATGTGACTGATGTCTGCTGTGGTTGCAGCAGTGGGAGATGGTCCCACACATCTGCTGAGACTCTCCAAAGTGACATGTCCCACAGCTCCTCCAGTTCTGAGCAAAATGACACTGATTTACATCAGCACACATTAGTGTACACCTTACCTTGTTTTCTTCTAAACACTTGACGGATTGTACAAAAAAAAAGGCAGATACCTTGAACTTACAGTGACAAAATGAGTGATGAACCTACTTATTTACTAATGTTAACACGATAGATAGGAATCAGCTCTACTTTGGCGGTGAGAGGAAAGGTGCAACATGAAAGCTGATTGTGCTCTTGGAGGGGAGAAGATGGCCTCCGATGTTTCACAGGCAGAGGCTATTTTTTCCCTCCACCTCTCCAAATATTAAACAAAACAACTTCTAAGACATTTTGAATAAGAAGTCACAGGTATATTAGAAGTTAGTGTGCAAGTGTCCATCAATGGAACAAACTGCTTCCATGAAAATGTCTTTTCAAAGTAAAGTGTCACAAATTATGCATGTGCGAAATGCAGCTTGTGACACATGCAGCATTGCTTCTCAAAAGGGTAACCTGTGACAAGAAGAAAAGTATGCTATTGATGTTGCCATCTGGAAAATAAAACTACATGTATTCTTGTCTATCTTTACTGTAACCATTCATGGAAAACCTGTGAGAAAAAAAAAAGTAGCTACAAACCAGAGAACCTGGACCACATATGTCTGTGCTTTGCTGAATCAGGTCCCAGAAACATAAGTATTTTGTCTTCCCTATCAACAACAACAAAATAATTACAAATCATACAATATCAAACTCTATGTTATTCCAAAACTACAGTCAATTAAGTAGAAACAAACTGTATCATCAGAACGGCAAATGAGAGAGGCTAGGGATCACTATCAAAGGACTTCTGTTTTCTTTTGTTTATGAAATAGCAACTGTATTATTTACTGCAGCTTTGCAAGCTAGTGAGCAGCTGGGTGTGACACATTTCCATGCTGTGTAACCTCTCCTTATGCTTCGTTAGATTCCTTATCAGGACCAGAAGAAAAGAAATCTCTCTGTTATGCTTTTCCTGTGGCAAAGGAAAAGACAAGATGATGACTTTCCAGCTCATTTCACTTTTACAACGTTCTCATCAATCACCATGGGGTAGGTCTTTGTTATTTTCACTAAAGGACTGTTCTTAGTTTTCTGTCACAATAAAGCATGACTCCACTAATTAGCAAATCAAGGTTACCTCTACCACATTTGCAAAAGAACAAAATGCAAACATAAGGCTAAAGCTACTTTTGACATATTTTCCAAGGCCCCAGCTTCACAGAGATAAACCTAAGTCAAGCTAGGTCTAAATTCCTTTCAATGAAACAGGTTAAGGTCTGAAGCACTCAGAGTCGAGGATGTAAGGAAGCTAAACTAACCATTTCATCAAGAACCAAAAGTTTTCTGCTTGTTTTGTGACTTTCTGCTCCAGAAACCAAGCAAAGAAATTGTGGTTTATTTTCATATTAAATTCTCTGTGAAGCATCCATCTCTCTGCAGTTTTGGTTCACTACTGCCCACGCAGCTTGGCCTCTATTCTCCTTTTCCTATATCTTCAATAAGCACTTTGGACATCAGCAGGAATTATGTGAGCAAACAAAAAGCAAGAAAAAAGGGTATCTTCTAAGCAAGGCAAAAACATAACAAAAAATGCTTTGTAACATGGTCTTTCCTCCTGTAACTTAATGCTTTTATATGTATTTTCAATTTTGGTCTGTGTTGTTTCTCACTGAATGACAGTTACACACAACGTACTATTGTAATAACAAGCATATGGCTCAGAGGTCCCTGTCGACATTTTCAAGTCTCAATTTAGACATTTTTATTTAAAATACATGAAAGACATCTGTATACTCTTTCATTAACTGCATTTCACATTTGTAATACTCTATGTATTCTTTTGGAACTATTTCCATTAAAATGCCAACTCTGGGTCTGGATAGCAAGTATTTCCTTTGTAATACTAAAGGAGGAGTATGTTACTGTCAAAATTTCTACCTAAAAAATCCTTGCTAAAATATTTACCCTGCTTGTCAGAACAGGAATATCTGAAGTTAATTCCAAATGAAAGAATATTTTAGAATAAATAATAAACTAGATGTTAAAAAAAGGTAACATGCTGCCATTTCAGTGCCCCTTCCCTGCTGTAAAACTAATTGAAAAACAACCCTGGGTTTCCATCCAGAGAATATTGTAACATTTTGAAGTCTTCTGAAGTTCCCTAATTGTAGTTATGCAACAGAACTATCACATCCTAAAACAAAAGACAAAAATTCAGCAGCTGAGTTTATTGACTTGGACATTAAACACTCTTAAGAGATGGCTAACATGTCTTCTTGATTATTTTTGGCATTTTAAAGTTACAGTGCAATGCTTCCTATTGCATAGACAAAAAAAGTGGGACATTTTAGAATACTTAGAATTTTTATGGTGTTGTTTGTGAAGTCACATATCTAGCATAAGTGAAAACTGTTGAGCAGTAACCTTCTTTGCAATTAAGCCACTAATTTCAAAGGGCCCTTTAAGGTATAAGACACTATTCAACATTAATAAAGACAGAATGGAATAGCATTTATTGAATTGGTCACAACGGTAAAATACAGCTTCTTTTAGGAAATGGGTATTCTCAAGGGTCACTATTTACAAAGAAGGCAAACAGGATATTCTGTGGCTACAACAGCTATGATATTAATGAAAAAAAGATACTAACAAACCAACAAAGCTTGTGATCCTTGGAGCCCTTTGCCAATACTGAGTCAATTTACCATGATGACCAGCTATGACACATTTTTGTGAATAGTCAGGAGTCTGGTTCCAAATGCACACTGCTTACACAAGTTTTGATGGATGACTACTTCTTCGCTCTGACAAAGCATTTAAACACAAGCAAAACACATGTTTTATGACTAATCTGAGATTAAGAAAACAATGGTTTCGATTCTTCTTTGCTCTAACCTTAGAATTCATCAGGTCAGTAGCACAGGATAACCGATTCTCCTCTCTTAGCTCCTCTTAATCAGTCTTTCAACCTCATTTCTAATACTGGCGCAATCTGTGGACATAAAATTAGGCAGAAGCTTAAGCACTTTGCTGGAGCAGAGCATCTGCTCCCTTTGGGATTCTTCCTTTGGGATCTGAAGCTGAACCAGAAGGTGCAGGTGCATATTCCAGCACGAGTTTAAATGTTTTATGTGTACAGACGTAAGTGGTACTACTGTATAGCTGTAACAATAACAGAGAAGTAAGAAGAACCTAAAATAATGATGTCTTTCAATAAGGTTTCCAATCCGAAAATGAAGGACAGATTTGATCCAGGAGCATGAACCTCTGTAATTTGCTCTTTCTTAACGGCAAATTATTCAGGCTTTGCAGTAAAACAAATGAAAGGCTTCTTGCTAACTCCTGCTAATAGCCTTGCCCCCTACTCACTCCTAGAGGAACCCTAAGAATCCCCCAAGTTACAACATAGAAGGATTTGAGCCATAGTTGTGCTCTGGAGTACTGACACTGGCAAATGCTACAAAACCACATCTGATTTATTAAAACTACAAATGAATTGATAATTTAAATTTCTAAATATTTTCCCTTGCTCTTGCACCGAGAACAAACAACAAACAGTATTTCTGTTATTTCACTCATGTTTCCATTCTAAATTTTCTGTCTTCTGGCAGCTGCTTGCGAACTTACTAATAATGTACGTCTTTGTCTGGACTTCTTAAAAAGGATATTCTCAAAATGGAAGGAAGCTCATTTTATTTCACTTTGAAACCTGACAAACCAGTAACATGAACCATACACTGATTACAGAGCATTGATATATGAAGGAAGCAGTTGTGTCAATGTGTGAAGTGGCTGTGGTGGGGAAACAGCAGAGCAGTGGAGAAGCACTGTTTCACACAAATAATGCTGTTGTAGGATCTGATCATCACGACTCATATTTAACAAGGTATTGTGCAAAGGACAGTCAAAAAGGAGGATCTATTATGGTGGGCATTATACAGTCAAGGGTTTTCACACAGCCTCTTCCATTAAAAGCTCACAAATAAAATGGACAAGACAGACCCCAGGTGGAGAAACAGTGTGACAGTTCCATAATACTACATTTTTACGGGAGCAAAATCAGGAGAGCATAGGCAAAATGTAAAGAAAAGTGATGGAGAGAAAAAGTTCTGGAGGAAGGGAAAGAAGAGAGGTGAAAAAATTAAGGTAGACGGGAAGGATGGAAAGAGGAAAGAGGTCAATAAATAGGAATAGCACAGGCAGAGAACACTGAGTTGAAATCACTGAAAGCAGCTCTGAATGTCAAGAGGTTTTGGCTTTGGTTGCTTCAGCAGCTGAGTGTAGCTGGCTGATGGCCCTGGCTGGTGCTTCTCTGCAGTTTTGTGCCTGATGGCCCGAGGACAGGAAGCAAGAGGAACCATGTCTGCTCTGGTATCCACAGGGGCGGGTGGGACGGGGGCTCTCCATGTGTCTCTCATCTGACACACTGAGTAGGAGGTCACATCTGACCCCACTGAGTGCAGCCTCTGCTGGGTCTCATTTTACTCCTTCCCTGTGAATGTAACAGCTCAGCTGTATTGGGTGATGAGCTATGGGCTGGACTTTGGGAATCAGCACATACATGCATGTAGATGTATAAACACACACACACAGAGGTATACATGTGTATGTGTGTGTACATGTATGGGTAGTGTGCCTTCACGTGTATGCACACAGAGGCAATATACACCAAACCACTCTATAGGCACAGGAGCAGAACTGGTCCTATCTTTTATGTATCTGCGTACTCTCGACTCTTCTCTTAGCATCTGCGTTGCTAGTTCTGGCCTTTTCTGGGTCACGCCTATTTTGAGAAAATGAATTTTCTAGACATCAGTCATCATCATAGTTTCCCCTTCACTCAAATAGCAGTAATTTTTTCTGCAAATACGTTAGAGGACTTTTACGATACACATTAATATAAGTACGTGTGTTTATGTGCCTACGCATTCAGAAATAATAGAAAAATTCTTAAAGCTAACTTTATGTTCTACATATGAAAACACGTAATACAAAAAAAATCCATCTCTGCCCATTTGTATGGGACTTTGTTTTCTGGCATAAGTTAAATGCATCTGCTATGGAGGAAAAGAAACAAACAAAACATATCTTGATTAAATCAGTATGTCACTAAAGTAACACGCTTCAAATTAATTTTTACTGTGGGATACAATAACCTGCCTATTCACTGGCATAAAACCAGTGCATACAGCTAGTCCAAAAGTATTGCATTTCTCTTAAGGGTAGATTACAGAAAACAGTTTTATGGAAAAAGAACTTATTTGATTACTATATTATCTTTTATTAGCTTTGAGTTATCTGTGGCCAACTTTTGAATTATTTTACACTACAGTGCTGTAATTACTGTGAATAAATAAGAATGCTTTGTGAATATTCTAATTTACAGAATCTGAGCTGCAGTAATTTGGGTTGACTGAGATGGTAAATGTATCCTGCCAGAATGCTTCTTATCCCAGATCAGCGGAGTTTGACCCTTAGAATCTGAAGTTCAAGAAGAAAATACACGTTTTCTCAAGTATCTATCTTGTCACAATTTGTGTTACTGTCTATTCTTCCCCATTTCTGTGTGCTTGCTTTGGGATGAAGTACAGCTTTGTGGGTGTACTGCAGAGGGGACTGATTCCTTCCAGTGCAGAAACTACTATTAAGGGAGAGATTCTTATCTGCCCTCACAAAAATCAAGAATGGCTCTTTGAACATCTCCTCTTTATCTTACATCTGCTGCAGTCTGACCTTCAAATTACTTGTCAAAAATAACATATGGCTTGTAAGCAAATTTAGAACACCGGTAAATCCAAATATTTCAGTCTATTGCTCTGCCACTGCTTTGCCATCAGCTGCAATGGCTTTCTCTTAATTGCTTTAAATGTGGCATCTTGTCTTTGATGAAGAGAAAGTCTCTGGAAACGAGTGACACTTTTGCTGATGGCTGAGGCAGGATGTGCTTGCAGAGCAAGTTGCGACTGTGCACCACCACCACAAGACAAAGGAAAGCATCTAAAATACTCCCCACTTGGAGGAATTGCCCCTGGCTGGATGAGGAACAGTACAGTGCTGTGTCTGACATGCTGCCTGGCAGCTTAGCCCCATTTCCACACCTGCCTGAGTATTATTCCTGCCATGTGCTCCCATCTTTCAGTATCATCAAAACCTTTCAAATAGCAACTGGTACCACACTCATGTTCCAGTAGCAAAAACAGTGTCATTAGTAATCTGAGAGCATCTATGCAGAACAGCAGGATCCATAAGCTTTTTTATGCATCACTCCAATGTCCAGCTCCGCTGAAATAACAGAAATGAAATGAGCTGATAGCAACACTTCACTTCCAGTGTTTGTAATACTGTAATTTTGCAATGACTTGATCATAAATCCCCTTCTACCAAAGGCTCAATCTCCATCCCTGCCCACAATTCAGAATCTCTTCAGTTTCTTAATTCCCTTTGACTTTCTGAATAAAGATGATTTCTGGCCCTTCATCTACTGAAAACAATAGCTTCCTTCTGACTTCAAAAAGGATGTGTCCCTTAGGGCCTTACTGGACTGCAATGCTGTCTTGAGAGTTTGGACTACAAAAGTAGGTTGAGATGTCTATTTACAGAGCCCTTGACAGACAACGTTTCACAGTGACATTTCCAATTCAGTATCAATGTTTTGAAAGACTAAAATTATTATTTCAGGCAGGTTGCTTTCAGGCATTATGCTACAGTGTTGCCTGGCTGCTTTCCAAACTGAACAACTGAAAAAATGTGAAGCGCTCCAATGATTTTAAATCACTCTAGTCAGGACAGAGTGATTTAAAATTATTGGAGTGCCTCACATTTTTATGAGCTCTCAGTTTGCAAGCAACGGAGATCTGAGCAGTCCCGGGCTACAGCACTGCAAAAAACCCCTATACATTATCATCAGATCAAAAAGCTTTGCATTTGAATTTGGAAATTGAATTTGGAACTTGTAGATACTTAATGCCACCATAATGAAAATCAGTGGCTGTACACTAACAGTAGAGAGGTCCAAGCTGAAACAGTAACCACATGGATACAACACTGTACTGCATAATGTCCTGCGCGCAGCAGTCCCTTCATTCACAGAATCAGGACTCCTCCTAACCCCTTGATCAGGTTGTACACTGCCACCTGCTACCAGCCACAGGACATGTGCATGTGTCTCTACATGGTACGGTACGGGAAAGAAGTAACACCACCTACAACAGAGGGAACCACCACTCTTTGGAGAATATCCACTTTTAATGTTTAGTACCTTAAAAGCTACCATTTGTGCAGGACACCTGCTCTCTCTCCTGATACCCCTCCACGCAGAAGTCCAACCTCTGGTAGTAGGATAACAGAGGAAAAAAATTAATGCCACAATGATAAAAAATTATGTTTTTAATTTATTTATACTGGCCACTCTTTTAAAATTTATAATACATATTCAGAACAAAATTTGTTGTAAAATAATCCACAAAAATGAAATCCTTACCAGCTGTAAACAGGCACCATTTTACTGAAGCTAATAGATTTACACCTCTTAATATCAGCTGGGGATCTGATCCAATATTTGTACACTCTATATTCCTCACTAAGTTTTGCTTCTTTCTTTACCATAAAAGTACTGACAGGAAAGTGATAATATCAGCTTTTCTCTTAGCATCTGTCTTATTAATTCTAGCAGGTTCTTTTTTTTTAGCGACTTTTAACTTTGATGTTGTTAAATACAGCCACACTCTGCAGACTCTCAGTACTGGCAAATCTGTTTTCCTGGAATATCTTGATTTATTTCCAGAATTGCATGATTGTGTGACATCTGCTCCACATCTCATACGTGATCAACTGAGTAGGTACAACCATGGCATATGGCTGATGAGTCACCTCACAACAGTGAACACTGGTCCGCTTTCTGAGAAACAGCATCTTCATATTAATTTCGTAAGAGTCTTGCAAAGATGTGACCAGTCTGCCTGGTTTGATAGCAGGTAATGTAAGTTAAGGAAATGCACAGGGATGCAACAGCAACATGTATTCTGTAACTGGAACTAATATTTAAAAAGTCAGTTTATGGGCTACCATCAGATACACCCACAAAAGAGAATTAGGTTCACCATTGTACGTTCTAAATTTTAGGCATCTAAATCTCCAAATCTGCATACCTGAATCATATGGGTATCTAGGCTTCCTATGCAAAGAAGAAACCAAAAAATATCCATGGAAGCCATTCACTTGGGTGAGCAAACAGGACAGAACCGGGAAAAGCATATACATTGAACCCTGCTCTCTCTGTGATTTGGTTACCCTGTTCAAGCCTAGAGGGAATACCATGAAGATTCACATATCATAGACCTGCACAGAAGGACATTCCCAGCTTTTGCAACATCCTATGATAGATAACATATGTACCTGCTATACTAGAGACCTTTGTTGTGTTCCCTCCTCTGTTGACTCTCACATTGAAATGGGCACAGCCCAATTACCACATGTAGCTTGGGTAGCCTAAATTCTAAATTTCTGTAGGAAAACCATTGCAAGAAGCCACAAGTTTGGCATACATATGGCATTACATATGGCATTACATCACAAGCCACATATGGCATTACATCACAAAGTTAACTTTGTTCATTACTAAACTTAAACAACCTCAATGACAGCTTGTTGTCCCCTCTCATTGTTACAGACTCTTTGGTCCAAAAGAACAAGATGACTGGAAGGAACTCCAAAGAACCATTCCTTAACCACTTAATGTACAGCTCTATATACCAAACTATCACGTGCATAGATTAATTTAAAGCTAAATATTATTAAATACATTGCAATATCTTAACCAATAAACACAATTGCATATGCATGATTTCCACATTAAAAATGAAGTCAGTGTTATAACAACCACATCCCTTTTGAAATTCTTTAGGAGCAAAAAAACCATGCCAGTCTCACAATCATTGAACAAAATGTGACCACACAGCTTAAACATGTTTCAGTCCCAAAGGCTAAAACATCAAAATGCTTTAGTGGTCTGTTAATTATTTTTTTAAAAAATCGCCTTTCTGTGGCAGACATGTCATTCCCATTTCCACTACTCTTATGTCAACTAACAAAAGTTCCTAATGAGCCAAGTCTCTTGGAGGCTCAACTGCTAACGCCATTAACGTTACCAAAGACCTCTGCATGACTTACAGCTGTGTCCAAAGGAAACTGAACTCATACCTTCCATTTCCACATAAACTGCTCTAAAGTTAAAGAGTATCCCAGGAAGAAAAGAAGGGAGGAGATGCTGGGTAGAGAGGAAAGCAGGAAGATGCTGTCATTGCTGATTCTGATTTATACCATATGGAACATACATTAATCAGACATTTATCTGACAGATAAAGCCAGAAAGTGTGAGCATGACTGCAATCCAAGTTACAAAGGCTTATTGAGTAGATTAAGGGCTGAATATAGTTCTCTCTCAAAAGTGAACACCATGTCCACAAGTATTTGGAGTAGTGTTCTCTATCCTTCTAGACCTAACTAGACTCCATTAAGTAATAATGGAAGGGCTTCAGAAGAAAAGATTTAAAATAACTCCATCCAGAACAAACTAGAACTCAGAAGCCAGAGCCACAAAAATGGACTAGAGCATTCACACTCCTGGAGACAGGAAAGCGAAGTGGCTATGTCTGCTCTACATCCTGGGTGAGTATTCCCACTACCAGGCAATGTCTGGTAAGAAAACTACCTCTCTTCTATCATGTTATGGACACCTGTCTATATCTTCCTAAAACACCCTCTTGGGTGACTCCTACTGCAAGGCATTAGGCATTAGAAAAGCACTGCTGAGCAGCATTAAGACAAAAGCTTTAGTTATGTTTAAATGATCAACATGGTTAATTTCTCTGAACTGCTAAGCCTGACTACTGCAAAACAGTAAGGAAATTCTTAAAATGGTACCAGTGTCACTTATGTTGCTTGACAGTTGGTAACTAAAAACCCCAGCATGCTCCAAACCAGCAAAAGCTGAGCCTCCCTTCCCTAAATGTTATGTAATGATGGTAATCAATTCACACAGAAAAGATCTTTTGGGGCTGATACTTCTCTCATAGTAATTTTATGTCATTCAAGTTCCACTAACAACTGTTGATTTTACATCATGGTGCCAAAGAGGTGTATTAGATCCTTCAACTTCAAGTTATCCAGAGCTTACTTGGCTCATTTGGCACCTCTGTGTTGCTGACACAAGCAGAACTTTAACAGATGGTCTTACAATACTGGCAGTTGTTTTGTACTGTGCTGGCGGTGAGGGGAAATACTCTACACAAATTGTCTGCAATTCTGGAAAATAAATGAAGTACAAATCCATATTAACCTCAAAAGCCAAACTATAAAAAGTCAGATTAGTCATTTAACAATGTATGTGCTCCGGGTTAAATGCTCAGCTGCTACAAAATCACAGTTATTTCTCTGCAGCCAGGAGAACTGTGTTCTGCTTCAGTTTCTACCAGGAATATCCATATAGACTGTATCATTAGAAAAGTATTGAAATATACTAAAAATAAGCCTTGAGATCCTTCCTCATGTGATCAGCCTTGACTATCAGCAAAAGTACCTCCATAAACTGGGTGTTTTGATGTAAACCATGAAGCAACAAGGTGCAACTTCAGTTAACTGAATATGTTTTATCCTGTGCCAAACAGGATTCAAGAAAAAAATAATCAGCTACTGTGCAAATGTTGAAATCAACAGTGATGACCAAGTAAACAAAAATTTTACATTTTTCCTCATCCATTTAAAAAGACATTATGTGCCATAAACTGAATTTTGCAGTCACCAATGGTTGCACTGTACACAGAAGACCAAAATTGCTGCTTCTTGGTTCTGCGTGGCTAGATTTTTCTCTTTTGTTGTGCCAAACTATCAGATATAGCAACTGGGTTGAACTAGTAAACCATGTATGCAGAACAGTGCTTTTCAAAAGTAAGCACAACGATTTCCTTCATCAGAATATAATCTCCATGAAATGTATCTTCAAACATATGTATTACAGTCAGTGCAATTTTAGAACAGGATTTTTGGAAATCACAAATTAAACATAGATAAAAAGATATTTCAAACTGACATTTCAGAGGCTTGGTCTATCAATTCCCATCAATTTCAATATATTTAGTTAGATAATATGCCAGTCACCTTCCATCTTATTTTCCCAGTGGTAGTGAAGTTGAAATACAGTTCAATTAAGTAGTTTCAAAGCCCCAGGACGAAAATAAAACCTTAATAACATTATCATAAAACTACAATATAATAGTACTACAATATAATAGGTACATTCCAGTCTTCTGCTGGGACTGAAACAAAGCAGTATCCATTTTTCAAGAAATTTATTTTATCCACTAAGGTTGGTTAAAAACATGTTTGCAGAACTGACTGATATTATATACATGTGGCTTTGACACCAGTGATTAGATCTTTATCTGTTTCAGTTCTAATTTTATACTGAAAGATTAAACGCCTCCTAAGTTTGAAGTTGTTTAAAAAATTATTAAAACAACTCAATTTCCAACAGTTTTCATGTTTTCTTTTCCTCCCTCAGAACTTTTGCTAGACTAAGATGACACAACATACTTCCAGAAAATACGGACACAATTGCAAGATAATGCAACTCTGAAAGCACAAATTATTTCTCCTCATGAAAATAGAAAAATCAAAAGAAATGCAAACAGACACAGACAAAATGTAGAAACATCAATCTGTCTGCTTCTCTTCCCAGGCATAAACTCTTTGTCAAACATTTCAACCTATGATCCTCAATGTGGCATTCTGCTGTGAAATTCCCAGAAAAGCAGAAGAGCTGGTATATGCATTTCATTACCAATAATGCAAGCACATCCTACCCTAGGTAGAGGCCCTCCCTTATGGATGCAGAATATGACATAACATGACAGTAAAACTTCATGATCTTCCTCCCAGTTACTGAGAGGCTTGCCAGCTTCTATAACAACTGGCCATGAATCCCCCCACCTTCAGCCTATCCTCAACAGAGCTCACCACAGGTCCACAATGAACATTTCTTGCTTAGAATGTACAGAAACTGTTCTGGCAAGTAGGATGTAAAACAAAAGTAGTCTCTTGGGGAAACAAAAGGCAAAGGGAAAGGGATAAGGAGCACAGTATTTATTTTATCCATTCTAACAATATCCAGCACTTCACCTTTAAGGGAAAGTTCAAGCAGTCTCCACCTAAACAGTAACAGAATCATCTGCCTGCAGCTGCAAGCAAAGCTTATTCTTAACGATTTCACAGAATCACGCAATCACAGAATGGCCTAGGGGAAGAGACCTCAAAAATCATCTAGTTCCAAACCTGCTGCCATTTATAGGGACAGCCTTCACTAAATCAGATTGCTTAGAGCTCCATCCAAGCTGTCCTTGAGCACTTCCAGAGTGGGGCAGCCACTACTTCTCTGGACAACCTGTTTCAGTGTCTCACCACCCACACAGTAAAGAATTTTTTTCCTAATATCAAATCTATACATATTCTTTCAGTTTTAAACCATTCTCCCTTGTCCTGTCACTATATGCTTCTGATTTATCTCTGAAGTAGTATCCAAATCCTCCTTAAATACCTTTATAGTTTCAGTAGGCACTCCAGGCTCTGGAACTTTATCCAAATAAGTAGTCAAGTCTTGATCCACATGTTCAAACACTAATGTTAACTTGGTCTCTCTGTCTGTTCGTGACACGGTGCACACATCAAACAATCTGAGAGGAGGAAAAGAACAGAAAAGGTAAGTACAAAGGAACCAGTACAGACATACCTTGCATCTCAAGCATGTCTATTTAAATTTCTTACAGTATATTCAGTGGAAAACAGTTTTCCAAAGGTAGACCAATCTTTGAGCTCTTGATTCATCAGGTAACAGTTGATATATCAAAAATACCATCTTTGTCTTTCACTTGTGAATTCTGAAATAGGATTAATTATTAAGAACTCAACAGCTACTGAAAGGAAAATAATTACATGAAAAGAAAATATTTTTTGACATAGCAACTAGAGTTAATACAGAAAATTACTTGGTCTTTACCTGCATTCTAGGCTCCAGCATTTATAGTCATTAAAAAAAAAGAAAAAAAAGCAGGAAATATTTTTGAGAAAAAACACACAAGAGTGTTTGCATGTACCTTCAGTTTCTTTTCACAGAACTCCGACATTCACCATTACAGTGTTTTACAATTAAATCTCCTTTGGCAGAAACAGAATTTTTTTGCTGATTCCTCTTGCAAATTCCTGGATGGAAGGAATATCTTCAGAGTGAGGATGCAGTTTGGGAAGAAGCTTTGTGCACAACATGTCACTACTTCTCTCTTCACTTTCAGTCATTCTTTTACTGAAACTCCTGTATCACTTCACCTTGTTGCACAACATCAAACTACTTTACAAAGCTCTTCATAATGCCACATTCCTATCTGATTACTCTATTTTCTATTGTTTTCTCTTTTTAAGGAGTATTTCTCTTAACTTGTCCATTTCATCTACCATACCAGCTTTAACTAGTGTTTCATCTTTTTCAATAACATCTGCTCATCCTTCTATGCATCACACCTATACTCATTACTCATTACTATCCTTCCTCAAGTCCCACTTCTACAAAATCCTAATAGGAAACCATCTAAACAGCTGGAAGGACATTTCTTCCCTGCTCATATACTTCACTAGAGTGTTTATTAATTTAATTTCATATTGTACAGATCAGGTCACATTTCTCTCTGAGACGAGGCAAAAAATCAATCACTGCTTTTACTAGGCGACATTAGATTTAAAAAATGAATGGAGTTATTGAGAAAAAGGTCTATACAGTTAAACTGAAGAATCTATCACTGATAACAGACCAAACAAGTGTTGATACCTTGGCTTATTTTTTCCAACATAACAGTGATGTTTTTGTATTGCTTGTACCTTTCCTCCTCCTCTTACTTAGAATTATTTTACGGGAAGTGCAGGTTTCTAGTAACATTATCAAGTAATATTTTTGTTGTTTGTTCAAGGACTAAAGGCTTTATATTTAGGATCTGAAGACAACTGATCAGACACAAAGCACTGAGGGTCCCTGATTTTCACAGAGGACATCTGAGAAACAGACTAGGACAACACTTTGTGCTGAGATTTTATTTCTTACCTTAAATCTCAATATATGTCACCAGAGAAGGGAAGACTAGAATTGGCATAAACATGTATGAAGAATGTCATCCAGGTTTAAGAGAGCAGTATTTATCACTTGACATTTACCATGGTATGGGTGTGCTCCCACTTTAACAGAATTTCCTAAATAATCTTTGGTCAGACACTTAAAAATTGTTTATTAGCCACCATATTTTGATAATGGATGCATGCACATTCACTTTAGGTTAAAGAAGCTTTTCAGTGAGAATAAATTGGGAACTAGAGTTCCAGAATATGTAGAAACTCTCACCCTACCTCTATTAGAAGACTAATCTGTACTTAATCTGTAATCATCATATGAATAAACAAACATTAATTATTATGGTAACATAGTGACTGTAAGAGAAAATGTCTTGGCACGTTTCTCATAAAGACAAATACTGTTCTCTAAGATTCCTTCAAT
The DNA here is from genome assembly GCA_013398175.1 of Climacteris rufus. Taxonomy (NCBI): domain Eukaryota; kingdom Metazoa; phylum Chordata; class Aves; order Passeriformes; family Climacteridae; genus Climacteris; species Climacteris rufus. The sequence goes on from VZRZ01008648.1 coordinate 491,976, forward strand.
GATGTGTATTATGTCCTGTACACAGAAAACATGCTTTGTGAAAAGTCACAAACCTTCCTGAAAAGTGAAATTTCTTGGTATTTGGCTGGAGGTTAATAATCTGCAATATATTTATATAAATCAATGTGGAATGTAGCTGGACTGCCTATAACCCCAACACATGCAAATAGAGAGGAGCCAGACAGGTCTGAACATCTGAACATAAACACTGGAAAGTATTTCCAACTGTATGATTCCTTTGTGTTGACCTACATTTACCTAAAAAGTTCTAAAACACCCCTTTTCCCAGGTATTTAATGCACTGGCAAAAATCTGTTTTCAACTACAGCAGAGTTATATGAAAAAAGATTTCACTATATTAAACATAGAAGCAACACGTAATTTCCAACTTGCTGTGCAGGAAAATGTTGACTCCCTGTTTAATTCTTCTGTATGTGGGTTATTTTGACTCTGGCATTTTCTGCACAGCAAAATAAGGAACTCAGAGGAGCACAATTCTGGCGACCTTTTACTGTGTAATAATATTATCATTGAGTCATAGTATTAGCTTTCCTTTTTATACACTCTTTATGTGAAACTCTAAGTGCTTTAGTGTTAGTCATAAAAGCTCCAGATTCTGCACTGGGCTGGGTAGAAGCACATTGTATTTACTCACAGAAAATACAGCTGCTACCTTAGAAAGATAATAATTTAAATCATAGCTTATATGAATCCATGATATAACAAAAAGACAGTATCTGGCATTGCTCTTGCTAATCATTCTTGAAATAGACTGAGAAAGACACAGCCTCTTTATTTAATAGTTTCTATAGAGATAAAACTTTTATAAATTATACTCTTTTACATTCACTGTGAGAGTATCACCCATGAAGTTCTCTTCTTTAGTTAGGAACACCTCTGCTGCCTACATTGCACATCCCTTAAGCCATTTTCTCATGATTCTCTGTATGTGACGGGTCAACATTGCATGTGATTGCATCTCTGGAATAGGAAGCAGCAAAAGGCCTTTTATTTAAAGAGTTACTATGTGGACACCATCCTAAGTGAAGTAAACGTACCTCAATTAATACAGGATTTCCATACTGAATACTTTGTAAACACAAGCCCTGCCCTTCTATTGTACTTACAAAAGAAACGTTTGAATTATTTGATTAAAGTAAGATCCGCTATGGGAAATCCTGCAAGTATTTAACAAGATGTTTGGCTGGGAGTCACACACCACGTCGATCTGAACCGGAACACTGTTGGAGAGACGCTTACGGAGAACCCGTGTTTTAATGCAGACATTTTTTCAATTGTACTAAGCAGAAGCTTATCACCTACAAATCTCTATCTCTCTTTTATTTTATGTGTTTAGTGCCTAGTGGACCTTTTTATAATCAAGCAGAATGCCTGCCTACCTACAAAAATACTTTGGCATTTTTTGCACGCAGAAAACCAGTGATGCACCTTTAAGTCTCCATAGCTTCTCACAACATGTAATATGACAAACACAACCTCAGTTCACCTTCATTTTACAATAGGAATGCCTAATGTTTTTATAAGAAAGATAAAGAAAACTTTGAAAGCTGTTGCATCTACTGACTGGTACTAATCCAGTAACTGATCCCAGAAAGTCCCTAAATGTTACTAGACTTGCTTTTGAGATGCTCTGAGAATTGCTGAAGCTTCCCACTTTGAAGTGGCATAAACATTTTTCTCCTGAGCAAACTGAGGTAACAGCGATGGAGATCAGGTTCAACAGCCCAAGCCACCTGCAAGAAATACCAAAAGATGGGTCTCACTGTAAGACCTGAAAAAACTGTAGGACATAATTTCTCTTGGCTATTGTCAAAATTATGAGTAGGTACATCTGGAAAATGAACTGGATCATAGTCAAAAGGAAGACCAAAAATCAGATACTTGCTGCCGATGCATCCAGATGCTTACTCTTATTACAGCAGGACTAATCCAACACAAACACACTTGTATCCCTGTACAGTCACTCACAGCACTGAACAGAAACAGTCCTTCCCTCTAGAGATTTCTAGTAACATGGATTTACTTTAATTTTCTTTGGAACAGTGTCTTCCTAGGAAGAGTTACTTCCTATCTTATGCATAACAGAGGAAAAGAATTGGAGCCATTGTGTAGGGGAAGACTGAGGTTAAGTGAATAGTGGCATAATAATATGCTACAGTTTTAAGATTTCCCAAGTCTGAGCAAAAATGGGAGATGAAAAGAGTTTGGTGGTCTCAACCCAACTCTGAGACATATTTACCTGCATGACAGAAAACCAGCATTGAGCTTGTGTACTGACAGTGTTTATGCAAACACCACAAGACCCGGACACCAAGACTATCACAGACCATGACTGAGGTTTATTGACAAATATGGGGAGGGGGACCTGAACAGCTTTTCCTTTTGCTGCCTTTGGCTCAGGTTAATCCTGAGAGTTCATAATTTTTAAGGCCATAGAAAATTTCTGCCTCTCATACCTGCAAGTATTGAAGAATGACAGTCAGTGGTCCTTTTAGAACAAATTTCAGCAGCAGCCTTAGACTGTTGTGTTCTCTGGAAGTCACTCGTGATCAAGTCCTTTGTTCATCCCAACTATAAACCATGTGCTCCTTGAAAAACTCCACAGCTTTACCCCTGCTTTTAATATTAGCCACCTTTTCCTTTCTTGCTTTTGATGAGAAAAAAGACTGTTGACAGAAACCAGTCTCTACTTGGAATCACAAATACCCAATGCATTGTAACGAAGGGGTCATCTTTCAGATGAAGACAATAGCTGGGCAACTGGAGTGGAACATGTGCATTAGGAGAACCAAGTTCCACATAGCAGAACAGGAACTAGAGCTTCCCACTCCAAAACATAATGACAGAGCTCTTTCCCTTTGTTCCGGACATAACTGCTTTGTCTCAGCAGTCACCTACTTCTCCATCCCTCCGAAAGCTGGTATTTCAGATGTAGCATTTTCTTGCTCAAAGGTGATTTAGTGAAACACTTTTAAATGAAAAAAGTGCACATGCAGATAAGCAGGCCACTAAATTCAAAGTATCTCATATTTAAATTGCATTTTTCCTGGGATAACGTGTAAAACCACACAGTAATGCAAGACCTAAGTTCCATTTCCAGAAACACATGCGGAGTCTTCAAGAGCTTCATAATATGCTTGTCACACCAGCTGAAGCTACCTCAATGTGTATCCATGCTTAAGATATGCCTCCACAGCAGAGTGCTACATAATGCAAAGAGACTTTGACTGTGCCCAACAGAACCACCTTGGGACTGAAAACGTGCAGCATGAGGGCATGGCACTGCCTGCAGCACGGCCAGAGAGCCCAGAGTGAGCTCCATCCAGCAACAGCCAGGTGCCCAGATCCAAACTCGATTAAACAAAATAGGCTTGGGTATATCTACAGTGTTCATGGCAACTTTATATCTTAAATCCTTGTTCTCTACCTTTCTATTGGGTTCTCGGAGTTTGTCAACATTTCTCCTGTTTTGCTACCCTTCCAGGAAACAGTAGCAGGATCGCCTCTTCAGGCAAACAGCAGTAAAGGGCAGAAATTAACATCAATAAAGGGCAGAACTTAACATCAGATAAAATAAATTAATTTATCTAGGACAGGCAGATGTTATGCAGATAGACGTTTCTGAAGTCACTCAATCAATATCTGCTGTGGACAGAGCAGAAAGAGCTACCACGGAGAAGCAACTGCATGACGAAAGTAAGACAGAAGAAAGCCCTGTTCTGGAGACCTACTCCAGCAGAGCTCAGCCAACACTCCTGGTTATAGCCCACTCACCGGTGAGGTTTAAGGGAAGGAAGGGGAGACATTAGGATGACAAGGCAATCGTTCATCTGCAAGTTGAGCTTTGTGCCGTAATTTTTTCCAGTCTCTCTCCCTTTCTGACTTGGAAAAATTATTTAAAATGCTTAGCTGTATAAAAGAGGTTTTTGTTCTTTAAGTGTGTGTGAGGAAGAGAGACAGAGAAAGTGACAGAGAGAAATAGATGCTCTTGAAAGTGAAGTAAATAGCACTGGCTGAAGTCCGATAGAGTGGGCTGACTGGGCAAGCGTTCAACACTCAGCCCCGACTGCAGCCCTGACCTGCAACACCCCTGCTCTCCTGTGCTGGGCCCCACTCGAGCAATGACGAGCCCTGGTGCCAGACTGAATGGTCTTGTGATGCAGACAAATGTCTGCTCCGATGTAACCACCAAAACCAGTTTTCATTTTCAACAGAAGCCAAGATTTGTTCCCAAAAGATGAAATGGCCAAGTATGTTTTCTCACTGTGCCACCCAAGTCACTAAAAGATGCAGTTGTTCAAGAGTTTTACTTCAAGGAAAAATAAGCCTGACAAGATGTTCTCTGCAGCTCTCTTTGTTTATAGCAGCATGCTGTCTATTTTAGCCGTCACACTGCCATTTCTCTTTCACCTTCTTTGCAAAGGGAGATTATCTTTAATAGACAAGGACCAGAAATGGATCTGGTAAGACTCCGTAATTCAAACCACATCCTGCCTTGCAGAACTTCACTTCAGGACTCATCCTACAGTTCACCAGTGTGTAAAACGCTTAACTCTTCATCAGTCCATTAACAATCTCACTGCAATTGATTTTATCCAAACTGGCCACGCACTGAGCCTTTGACATAACCGAGGGAAAATACGAGCTGGGTGGTGCCTGGACGTACTCCTGTGTGCTGCTGTACCAAATAGTCTGTCCGAGGACAGGCGAGGGCCAGTCTATTAGGGACAGGCCAAGTCACCCCCAAAACAGAAAAATAACATGGCCTGTTATGAAGACAGTTGTTGACAGACTGTTTAGGATCAGCAATAGCTGACTGACCTATTCATAGTGCTCTCATGTGATCCTTCAACAAGCAAACGTACACTGCCCTTCAAAGTCACGTACACTGCTGTGAGCTTTCCAGTAAGTTTCCATAGGCTTCCAGCTCAGAGTACAAATTAAAGATGCTCCCATTCACTAGCAGTGTGTGTGCATCTGTTACTAAGTATTTTGGACTTTCTTTATAATACCTACCTCAGAGAAAAGCTGCCTTCCTTTTAATATTCCCTAATTTGCTCAACATATAAGTAAAACTTATGCCTGAATATTGATTTTGCTTAATTCAAACGAAAGGAGCCCAAAAGTTATTCTGGACTCCCAGATGTACACGGTGCAAGATGATATACAACAAAATCCAGTCTTTACTCATGTGTAGCTCACAGACAAACTGCTTGTTACAGACTCCACACTTCCATTTACACTTTGAATTAATGCTTTTTCCAGACCTATAGGATCTAAATCTAAGTTGATCATCTGTCTTCTACATTTAAGTAAAGACAACTCAACTTCAGAAGATTTTACAACAGTAAATAATTATTATTAAGTAAATAATTATTATTCATTTTCAGTCACTTAATAATCTAATCTATCTACACTTGAGACTTAATGGTGATGCCAACATATCAAAAATAACAAAGGAAATAATAACCCTTCACTCGACATAAGAAGTATTCACTGCAAAACATCAAATGTACTGTTTGATACTCTGTACCATCTCATAAAGTTTTTTAAATGCTTGCAATATCACAGCAGTTTCCGAGGTGTTTAATTCAGCTTTTTGAAGTTGTAAGTAACTCCAAATTTGAGTACAAACTCTTGTTTTTTATAGATGACTGGGAGAACCTAAGAACCAAGGAGCAGCCACTGTAGAAGGTGACAGAAGAGGTCCTCTGTTTCTATGTTTATCATCAATCCAGGGGCTGCTGTTCCTGAAAGACCTCCAGGTTACTCTACGGCCACAATTCTGTGTCTGTATTGAAAAGTCAGGTGCTGTTTGAGTCCGAATTAACCACCCAGTGCAGGCTAAGCCCTCAGGAATACAAGCCACCTGAGTAGAACAACCTGACTGATAGTACTTCTGAAGAGCATAGTTGTCAGACACTGAACAAGTAAGTTAAGGAGCCTTAGTAAAGGCTGCAAATACATCTGAGCTCTGATGATGCTGCTACCAGGAAACACCCAGGAAGGACTACTACTGGCATCATCTGAAAGGAGTCCAAAGCTGTGATGGTTAAGAGGAGAGGAGAGAGAGCAAGAGCTGCGGTTCTGTTACTGGCATTAAGTATTGTTGTAGTGATTTGTGAGACACTGACACATTAAAGCCATGTAAGAAAATACATTTCTATGTTTCATAGGTAGAGTTGGGACCAGTCTGTCTTTCTCAAAGAAGGATCGAGAGATAACTTTTAGAAAGGGAAAACTTCCACAGTTCAACAATACCATGAACTCCAGTGCAAAAGAAAAAGAGCAGAAAACAGAAGGAAAAAAAGCCTTAAGAAAGACAAAAGGCTAAACTGCCTGAAGTTGACAATACTAAACATGCACAAAGTAAACAAGCAATGTATATGTTAGCAAAAAGAGATGGTAATAAGAAAATAAAAAACATTCTTTTTTGTCCTTTGAATTGTGTTGTTCTAATGTATTCAAGGAATTACTAAGGGAATCTATAAACTTTTTAATGCAACATGCTGTATATCCATGACAGAACAGAAAGCAACTAGCAGACAAGGAGTAAACCACAGTAAAACATTGCATGGTTCAATATCATGCCCATTTGTTTATATTTGGGTTTATTATTATGTATCATTTCTTAAATACAAAGTTCTTGTCTTTCTAAATGACATTATAAAAAGGAAATCCTTGGTAAGAGAATGAAACCAGCACCACTGAGACATCAGGTGCAAACTTCGAACATGGTCAGTTGACATAACACAAGCTTTGAGTAGTATTTTATGAAACTTTTTTAGACCTGTCAGTAGAATGCAATTGTGAAGTTAGAGTAGTAGTGTGCCGAGTAAACCTGTCATAGATCTTGACCTAGCATGATCCACCAAACCTGAACTACCAAAGAATTTATGCTGCACTTAACCTCCAGGATGCAAAAAAACTACATGATTTCTAAGTATATACATCACATAAAGCTTCATCTGCCTTACCTGCCTGGTATCTTTCAGAAATGAAAGCAGAGAAGAGAAAAAAAAATAATTCATTGTGGGTGCACAGGAACAAAAGATGAAAAGCCAAAAAAAGGTCATTTTCCTCTTCGTTATACTCAGCCAGTCATGACCTGGGCAGAGCAACATAAACCCCTGTCTGCCATTTCAACCCGTATCTGTTTTTTAGGCCACGCAGTGAAAACTCTACAACTTGGGGCCCTGCATGTATGCTCCCCTTTTGCTCCTCAGCATCCTTATCTGTACCAGTCTCTCCTTCCTAGCTTTTTAGTTACTCTTAGTATGCAAGTTAATTCCTGAATATGGACATTCATCTCTGGAAACTATGTTCATGATGTATTCTAAGGCATTCATCAAACAGTATTTGTTTGTCCTTAAATTCTGAAATGAACAAAACTGTGAACTGTTGCTTTCCCAGTCTTAACTTGGGGGACTAGAAAACAGCAACAGATATGAATAGTTCTTGTTATCTTAAAAATGGAAGCAGCATTTTAACACCAGATATTTAAACTGCTTGAAAACAACTTTAAAAAAAAAGTCTACATCTGTTGAAAGAATCTGTTAATGGATTCACTAGAATGGCTCAAAATTTCCTGAAAATGGATCAGACATATCTGCCCACTTCCAACGCAAGTGGTTAGGTGGTGAATGCAGTAGCCATATTCAGCAATAAGCCAAGCAAAAATCCAAAAGACGTCTTAACACTTTGTGTGTTGATGTCAACAAATTTGTCTGCATGAGGTTCTAAGACACAAAAATAGTAATGCAGGTCACACTGCTTTTTGGATGTACATGGTATGGGGAGTCACTCTGATCAGGCTTTGATGCCAGATATATTCCCAATAATACTCCCATGTGCCAAGATACCAGCGGCACCCTTAACTTCAGACAAAGGGAAATCCTCCATTCGCTTCAGCAAAACCTGGAAGGGAGCACAGTGAACTCAAGCAACCTTCCAGTGGCACTGTACTGTGTCCTGCCACCTCCGCTCAACAAGCTACAAATGACATCCCATCTGCCCAAAAGTAAAGAGCACCCAGGTGATAGCCAAAAATCCAAAGACAAAGGCAATTGCTCACATGGGTAAGAAAAAAAACACAACAACAGGATCTGGACAGGTTTTGTGAGGCAGCCAGATCTATGCACATAAACACTGCCCTCTTCTTTGTAAGTTGCCTTGTGAAAGAGAAACTGAGTGGCAGAGTAATAGGTAACTAGGAGAAAAAGAAAAGCTTGAGGGGGTATTTATTCTAAAACCAAAGCATCAAAACTATGGGACCATGACTTTAAGGTAACACTTAAGCTCAGCAGAAGGCAGATTAAGGCTTGACAGAAAACTAACCACTTCACTGAACATAGCTGTCTTTGGCTTCCCATCATCAGACAGGTCAAATACCATCCATCTATAGCAGAGCTTTGCACAACTTGTGAGGCAATGAGTTCTCCTCTCAGCTTCCCTGCAAGAGATGCAACTCCTGTAATGGAGCTGCTCAGCAGTTGGTGGTTAGTCTGAATGGGTCATGTACGTCTTCATTTATTCAGGGAAAAGAAGTAAGTTGATTGAATCACTCTGGGGAGGGTACTGTCTCTCCCTACTTGCTATGGAAGATGCCTAGATGACTAAGTTAGACAAGATGCTTAAATTTAACTGAATTTAGAAGAGATGACTCTCTCCCAGAAAGTGTATAACTGAGCAATTTTACTTGGTGGGATTCCAGACCCTGTTCAGTTCATTTTTGAAGTTATTTTAAAATGTTTCTTTCATGGGGAAGTTAAAAAAAAAAATGGAAGAAAAGTCGAAAGAAAAAAAGAAAGATACTAAAAATGCCTTTGCCTTATTCACTCAATCCTCAAAGACAGGGCTCAATCCTGAAAAGCTCAGCATACAAGAGTGTCTACCTAGGCCTCATGAAGTCAGTACATATATTTAACTGACTTTGGCTCAGGTCCAGAATTTAATTTGAAAAGGAGTTTCACCAGTGACAAACTTGCAGGATTGAGTTTAATATTTGTGTTCTGAAGAACAGGAACAAATGCGACTAATAAATCTTCCATAGAAATTTACAAGATTCTTCTGGCTTAGTAAATTTGGCTGGGGGCAACTGCTCTTAAACACTGGATACATAAAAAGGAATCCTTTTTTCCATTAGCATGCAAATTCTTTACATGTTTCATCAGAATTTAAGACATTACATCTTACAAATGTTTTAATAGGTGGACTTCATAGTGCTTATTCTCCCATTCATGGCCATTCACATGTGGCCATACAAGATCCTTGGCTGTCTTGTCATTTCTTCTATCAAGCTGTCTTTTAAATTTTTTTATTAATTCATAGCACATGCAAAGTAAATGAAAAATATCTATTTTTGTAAGATTTTCAGGTGCTTTCATCCTCCAGTTCTTAAGGTTGATGTCTGATACATATTTCCTCCTTTTCCAACCAGTTTACATGGCACAATGAGCCAACCATTTAAAGATTAATGCACATGGAGTGAAGCATTCTACAGGCTACACAGCTCTTTTAGTATTTCCTTTAAACTCTTGCACACATATGTAAAAGAAAACAAATTAAAGATTATTTGCAGAGTTTGGCAATGAAAATGAGGTGTTAGTAGCATTTTGAGTTGGCAATAAATTTTATTCGACTGTTTTATTACTTCAGAGCAAAGAAAATTATTTATTTTGGGGCGTCTTAGCAGCAGGAGATGAGGGGTTACATTTTAATGTATGGATAGTTTTGATATAAATTTAGCGTTTTGTAAATTACATTTTTTGTCAGACGTAAATACATGGCAAGACTGCATTTTGATTGTTTTGCATATGTCATCTTTCTCATTTCTGACAGAAATGAGCAAAGTGCAATAAATCTTGCAAAACAAGGTCTGGTTCCTGGAGCGCTAAAACATTTTCACATCTAGGGAAATGTGAACAAGGTCCATGCAGGCAGGCTGAGCCAGCGCAGCAGAGCGTGCTGTGTGATGCCCAGGCAGACAGCGTGGGCCCAGGCCGAGCTGAGGGAGGCCTGAGCACGGCGAAGCACCACGGCTGCGGCTCTGGGGGCTAACGTGGCTACATGGCCGCCAGCCAGCCCACGGCACCGGCATCGTCGGGAGGCATCTGCCTGAGAGCGAGGCAGGGCTGGATACCATCTGCTTGCAAATGCCGTGTGGACTTACAAAGCACTGGACATGGATTACTTAAAATAATAGAGAAGTCAGTGTCAAAACTTTAAAGCCTTAATCTGCGAGGAATTATCACTTCAGGTGTGTCCTGTTCTTACATTATTCCCTACACCAGTATCTACCTTTCTCACTTCAGAGAAACAGTGGGTGCGACAGATATTGTTCTAACTCTTTCAAAGCCACATATGAATTGCTTTATTAATGTACTTATTTTTATTTCAAGAATCAGTCAAGAGACAAGGAGGGCTGAAGGAGCTGCTCCTCATTATTTTCCTTATTCCATCCCCAAACTCTACAATCACCCTATTTACCTCTGGAGAAATAGCACAAAAACTTACACCACAGCTGATGGTCTTGAGACTTTATAGAGCTGACTAAACAGGTGATGATACACACCACACAGGGCCCACAGAACCACCAGAGTCTAGAAAAGCCTTTTCTGTGGTCAGCTTGCCTACTCCAGCGACACACTACTGTTTTGGTTTTTATTCCTAATTTTCACCTTTTTCCCATCTAACAGAAACAATTACTCCTCTTAGTTCTACTTTAGTGCTTCTGTTTAGTCTCAATTTTAAAAAGGAGAAGACAAATTGTTCACAAACATGGAAAGTATGCAATCATGCTGGGCATCATTATAAATGTACGTTTATGTCAATTTTCAGGCTTACTGCACCACGGGTACTTAAATAAGCTGTCACTGAACTAACAATTATATCAATTGCTGTATCATGTAACTTCTGAACTTTTGTGTGAGTGAACACTTACCAGTGATACTAACCTACAAAGATAATTTCTTTTTCACTGACGTGTCGAATACACAATGGAATGTTAGGAGATAGAAAATAAAATAAGATTCCAAACTCAAGGAGTAATTAAATTGAATAGACACAAGGAACACATTAAGGAAAATGTATAATTTTAGATAGTAAAGATACGGCTCCACTAATTGCATGCAGGAAAAAAGACATCATAAAACTGTCAAGGTAAGTCAAGTGATTTAGAAATAAACACCTCAAATTACAAAATAATCTAGGTATTTAGGGTAATCAGCACATTTGAGAATCTCTTGTTGTCCAAAGTTTCACTTCTCAATTATTTCTAATTAGTATTCCAATGCCTAAATCACAATATAGGATTGGAAGAAAAAACTGAGACTGGTTGTGTGCATTAACAAGCACCCACACAACAGGTATTTATGATGACAATTTCGTAGACACTGCAGGCCACAAGATGCTTCCTGCTCTTCCACAGCATATGCAGAGATAGAAGGAGAGCTCCAGCCCTGGAACTTTTCCTTATGGCACGTTTTAGTTTGAGAGCCTTACCGTCACTCCAGGTTCCTGAAGCAGTAGGGTATTCGTGAAATAAAACTCCTAAGTTATTCCAGGAAGCTGACCTCTACCATTTTACACAGGATATTAAATAGACTCCAGCTGTCTCCACTTACAAGTGACTTAGTTCACATGTTTTATAAAGGCCCATTGAGCGGCTTTCTGAGTTATCGCAGAATTGAAGTGACTTTCTGGGAAGAAAAAGACAAACTACCCGGTAATTTCCCTTACCTACTTTTCATGGAGGTATGTCTTGGTTTTCAAACATCGCAACTGGCATGTTCTAATATAAGAATCTGTGTCTGAATTACGAAAATATTTGTCTGACAATAACTGTCTCAAGTCCATTGGAAGAAACAAACACAGTAGTTTGGTTTTTTTTTTTTTTTTGCTAAATCCAGGAAGACACAGTGGTCTCCATTTCCATGAATGCCTCTGTACACAAACACTTATGGTGTATGACCATTGATCTAAGCGCAGTACAGTTCATGCAGTTTCATCCCAGAAGGCAGAGAAGTGACACGGATTTAAATTTTCCAAAGCACAAGAACCCTTTTTCAGGTTTGTGAAAATTACACTGATCAATATATTAGAAAAGCCACGATAATCCATGTCCATTCCGAAAATTTTGGTTGAATTATTTCAAGAACTTAACAGTCTTTTCAAGAAAAGCCTCCATTTAAAAGCTGACAAATGATATCACAATATTTTTGTGTAAAGGATGAGCTTTGGGATGACTGAATTCTCAAACTAAGTGAATAATGCCGTCAAGGGATGGCAATTTTATGCTTGAAAGAAGAAAGATTAAAGTGACCTTGAATTCTGCAAGATTTAAATATTTTAAAAAGTCAATATTAAAAAGAGATACATAACCCTGTCATCTAAATATTCTCTAAAGCCTTAAAAATATATATATTTGTACTGCACACAAGAGGAAAAAAAATGGCCATCTATTTAAAAATTAGCTGTGCTGCTTTTAAACATTGACATTCCCTGTTCAATTGCCTGCTCCAGCAGACTATGCCCCAGTGAGGTTAAACAAATAGATGTTTACTTTTTTGGATATTGCCTGGGCTCTTTGCCACTGACATTAGGATTCGTAAGTTTTACTTACTCTTTCCAGAATACATTAAATAAAATTTACTATTTTATTATACTTAAGAGTGAGATGGCATTTCAGTTCCATGTTCCAATTTTCAGTGTCATGCAACATTTTAAAAGCAATTAGCTTTTGGAATTTTTTTTTGCTTTCATCCCCCTTCCATTTTTTAAAAACTTTAAAGTATTCAGACATTTTTAAAACACAGGCAATAAACTAATTAGAGTCCTGTATGTTAAACAATCCGAATCCATGTTACAAAAGAATAACTCTCAACTTCCAGGTATAAATGCAGTCAAGTCTTGACATTTTCATTATTTTCCTCTTCCACATGTACACACGTATATATGCAATATGCATATCCAAATAGCTTAATAGAGCAACTTATTTGCTTTACTACTACTGTATGGTCTTAGCAGTTCCATAATAAACAAAACTGTTTTCAGCCCTGTTAAGTCAAACTATAAAACAGACACTTGGCATAAAAAATAATGGAGCAGAATCTGTTAGCATTATTGACTGATTGATTTTTATTTTGAAAGCTGTTACTGAGCAATGTGGGCTGACATGTTTTGACATTATGGAAAAATAAAATTCCCCCAAAATTATTTAAAGAGATAAAGGTATTGCATCACTGCTTTCCAAAAACTCAGGTCTTGGATAATTCAGACTGGAACATAAGTTAGACGCCAGAGTTTTTCAACTATTTGCAATTGTACAATCACGTAATTTGTTCAAAATGAATTGAGGCAATGAAACTATGTGCAGCATCAGAATTTTATCACTAATGACATAATGAACCCACTTGGTGGCAAATCCTGTATGAGACCAGTATGGCAGAATGAAGAGTAATGACAAAAAGAGAAACCACAACTGAGAAAGCTTTGAAAGGTTCCTTGAACTACTTGTAGTCTGCATGAGCAGCCATTTCCAACACACATCTTCAGTTACTTTTCCTCTTGTAAAACATTAACAATTTTTGACCATAAGGGCTCTTGCTTAAAACTGGGTGCAGGGCAAGCAGGCAATGCCCATCCATTCCAGCTACATCCAGTTCCCTTTAGCACTTTAATGCCAAACATGAACTAGAAGCAGATTGTCTGAAGTCAGTACATTTCACAGAAACCCACACTGTTATTAGGGAAAGTACACAATTTTTGCCAACTGATAAAAAAAAGTGCCTTGTACAAGCCCTTACCAACATTCCGTAGACTACAGCCTTTGTAAAAAAAACAATTCCCCTAGAATATTCATTTCTTCTTCCATCTAATTTCTCACAGCCCAAGTACCCTCTGATTCCAATACTAATTTTTTGTTTTCCCACCCACAAAATAATTTTGTATTTGATTTTGTGACATCTATTATTTACTGTACAAACTCTACTACCATTTCCACTTTCCACCTTCAAACTTTACTGACAGGCAGTAATCATATTGACATCTAGCAAGCCACAGTGGGGTGGCCACCGTGCATTAGAATCATATAATGGTCTAGGTTGGAAGGAACCTTAAAGATTGTCTAGTTCCAACCCCAGTGCCACGCACAGGGATGCATTTCACTAGACCAAGTTGCTCAGCGCTCCATCCAGTCTGGCCCTGAATACTCCCAAGGATGGGACATCCACAGTTTCCCTGGACAACCTGTTCCAGCGCCTCACCATCCTCCCAGTAAAGAATTATTTCCTAACATCTAATCTAAACCTACCCTTTCAGTTTGAAGCCATTCCCCCTTTTTCTGTCACTACAAGCCCTTGTAAAAAGTCCCTCTCCATCTCTGTACGCTCCCTTCAGGTACTAGAAGGCCACAGGTCATCCCAAAGCCTCCTTTTCTCCAGGCTGAACACACAGAATTCTCTCAGCCTTTCCTCACAGGAGGTGCTTCATCCCCCTAACCATCTTAGTGGGCCTGCTCTGGACTCGTTCCAACAGGTCCATGTCCTTCCTCTGCTGAGGACCCCAGAGCTGGATGCAGCACTCCAGGTAGGGTCTCACCAGAGCAGAGCAGAGGTACAGAATCCCTCCCTTGCCCTGCTGCCCACACTGCTTTCGGTGGCTCTCTGGGCTATGAGTGCACATGGCTGGGTCATGCCCATTCTCTAACCCATCAGCATCCCCAAAGTCCTCCTCAGCAGGGCTGCTCTCAATCCCTTCACCCTCCAGCCTGTATGGACACTGGGGGTTGCCCTGACCCAGGTGCCGTGCCCGAACACAGTCTTCTCAAACCTCATCAGATTCCCAGGGCCCACTTCTCAGACTTGACCACTTGGGCTCTCTCCAGACTTAAGATAAGCATTTCCAGAGAGCAATTCATTGTACTCCAGAGTGCGCACTGAGGGTGAGTGGGATGAATTATTCTCACTAAGCCCATGCTCACTCTGCACTCATTATGGGGAGACCCTAAATGACTAGGATGGAGTACACTTTAAATATTCAGACGGTTAAAGTTAAGTGTCTGCTCACAGCTATCTCACATTCTGACTTTGTTACGTATGGTTATGTGTACCTTTTGTGAACCACCATGGTATACTGGAGCACAGCCATGAAAAGAAAGAAGAAAGGCTGCCATGTCTCTTTGACATCTCCCACTCCTTCGGAGAGTTTAAGAATCCAACACTCTTAAATTGTCCTGCTGTATCTAGTGCCCAGGAAGAGGCTGTAGATCTAAACAGCAGCCAAGATTTCAGAGACTGGAGAGAGCATCACATCAGGGAACGGTGTACAACCCAAGTGACAAAAACCATGCTGTCACAAATCTCTATTTAAGGACCTACCATTTTAAATCTAAGCCTTTTCATATCATTCCTCTAAACTGCTGAATTTTTGATTACTTCTTGTTTCTTAATCTTTCTTTTCTAAAATCTATTCTTACTACGCCAAGTTTGGGAACCATTCCTTTCCCAAAAATATCAGACTTAATTATTGTGGCCACTATGACTTTGTGTCTTGACTATTAGAATTTCTTAAACCAGCTACTGCAAGTTACTTCAGGATATGCAGATAGTGATCTTGCTTTTTTGTACTCCAGAATAGCTGCTTCATTGATGATGTCTCTAAGTTTTGTCTTTAAACATTGTCTATTTGTCTTTAAACTTTGTCTACTATAAACAAGGCTTGAAATTGTCCTTTATTACTATTTTAGTAAACTTAGTTGACTTTACAGCTTCTTCCAGAATTATAGGCTCAACACGCTTTCCCTGATGTACAGCCCAAGATTTATATTTGCTTTTTATGACTTAAGCTTTGCTTCTACAGAATAGTCTTGCCCACTCTCAATTTTGGGTTACTGGAAAACAAGCAGTCTTTGAACTGTATTTTCTTATAGACATCACATAACTGTATTTGATGTGCAAATCCTAACTATTCTTGCTGTTTACTGCCATGATTCTCAGTTCCAGTCTCATTTCTGTTTGTATTTTTTTCACTACTAAACGTCTGCTTCTGAAATAACTGACGTCTCTATAAGATGTTTTAATCTGACAAAATAAAATTGAAAACTAATAAAACTTTCTTGAGTTCTTAAGAATAGAGACAATGTGAATAATAAGCAACAGAGAATTAAAAAATGCCAGTTAACACTTTTTTTTGTTTTAAATGATGTTACAAACATAAAGGCAATATGATGAATGGGATGATGAACTGGTGCTCAGTTCTGCAGAAGTACGAACTTGTCTGGGCCCTTCCTTAAGTTTAATGAGACATTTCATTCTGATTTTCAGACTATAATCATAGATTCCAACCTGTCTAGATATTGGTATTACTGCTTTGATCAAAACTTGCTCACCATTTCATAAAAAGCAGAGATAAACACTGAGGCAGCAAATTGATTAGACATGTCTGTGAGGAAACCACAAAGATCAGTGGGTAGGCCTATCTCCATTAACAATCTAGAAGGTTATCTAAGGATAAACAACACGCTAATTAAAAGTGCAGATGCTTAATCTCTATGTCATAAAGTTCAAAAATACAAAGTATGCTGATAGATAAAGTTGGCAAAACGAGATTCACTTTATAATCTACTTCCTAGTAGACAAAAGTAACACAGGTCATTGATTTTCACTGTCCTGAGGGAACCTGGAAATCAGTAATAAAGGTTCTAGTGCTGTTTTAGTGAGTAATATTAGACAAAATCTTTCAGTACTGTACAGAGACAGAACGTCTCTAATTGTAGCTCTAGAAGCATTTTCACTTGAAGAAAGGAGATGTACACTGCACTGAAATGATTGTGTCTGTAATGCAACCCAGAGTTTGAGTTAACATAGCACTACACAAAATGCTTAGGTGACAACAAAGAGACAGACATGGAGTATTTCAGAGAATACATACTGAGTTAGAGAGGAATTATTTGTGGTGCTAAAAGGGAATGTAATTAAGAGTGAAACAGGTCAACAGAACTGCTAAGTCTACATCAGTGAAAACCTAATGAACAGACTATTTTTACACTTCAGTTTGATGAACTCAATAGTTGCAGCATCTAAACTCTAACAGTGAAGTCTCAAACCCACATGCTTGATGGGACACAACTGCAGTCTGCCTGTGCTAATGCATTCTTTTTCATCTTAACGTTATGACTTTATGATTTGAACATCCGAAGCTGTTTGAATCAGTGTAGCTCTTTAAATTCACCAGCAGAAACTCAAGCCTCAAATTTGCAACGGGATTCTTGGATCAGCTGGAAGATGTGTATGCACTTCTGCCATTAGCAGCAGGTGTTAGGCTGCTGACATAGATGAGCAGTTAACTATGGATATTGCTTTTCAGAACATAATGCAAGAAGCAGCACAAACTCCTCCTTTAGCTGTAATCCTCTGGTTAAAATACTGTATATACGATGATCAACTATTGCAAAGCCAGGACCTTTACAGATCAAAACGGTATTTTCCAGAGAACACTGTCTGACTATAATTTATTGAAGGTCTGTCATTTATTATGAGACATATTTATTTACTCTAGACAACCATGAGAGTTTTCCTAAGAAAATTATGTGATCATCAGTGAGGGAAGTTGAAAAGCAAAAATTACATACAATACATGATACCGCGAATCTGAAGTATCTAATTTGATCTTTAATATACAAAATTAAAAAAAAAAATCACAATATATTGATATGAGGAAAGTGGTAGAAAATCAAAACTCAATGAAAGAATGTGGGAATCTTACTAAAAGAGGGAGACTTACTAAAAGGGATGCTATTTTAACTTGGATATAATGTATCTATGAGAATCCCACCATTTCTATTTATATGTTGGATTTTATTATAACTTTAATCAAAATACTGTTGCTAGGCATGTTTTAAATTTGTTGACAATAAGATTTTCATATCCTATGTATGTTTTTAGTATCATAGTGTTTTTAAAAAATGTATGATTCTGTATTTCTATGTATTAAATATTTCCAATTTTTTTTTGTAGAAAAGGAGTCCAATTCCTTGTCACAATGAGGGAAAGCTAAATGTAACATTCAATGGCTTCACAGCCCTCCCTTCTTGTGGGGAAAGAGCAGAGTCGGCAAGGTCCTCTAAGGTTGTTTCACTTCAGCAGTAGCTGTGTATCCAAACGAGTCCTCCCCCAAACATCTAAGCACAGTCAGTACATTCCCAACTCCTACAGCCAAGTTAAACTGAAAACGGTCTTGTTTCAGTAATGATTGAGGTGGTTTGCTCTAATCAAATTAAACCAGCCAAATGTTCTTTTCAAAGGTAACTGTCTACTCTGCAGCTGTATGCAAAATACCACATCAAATGTGGAAAAAAAAAGTGATAGAATTCTATCCTTACAGTAGAGCCCTGGCTTCACAGATGAAGAGAAACAAAAGCACCAGTGCAGCTAGGAATTACAATCACAGAAAGCTCCTAGAAATATGCTAAGTTAAGAAACAGTGAACAAAGTACTGAAATTTCCAGTTTATAATTAATTGATTTCAGGGAGAAGGGAATTCTCTGGCATTGTTAAACAGCAATTTATCACAGTGACCACACTTCAAATAGATATTAAAAGACTAGCCAAAGCTTCACAAAAAAGAGAGAAAAAAAATCACAGGCTTTTCCATTCTATTTCTCACTTCATTTCTCTGTTTCTATCAAAATATGTAACATTCTACACTGACTAATGTTTCGAAAGTCCAAACTCAATAGGTTTCACATAAACTCAGTATGATTCATTTGCATTAGAACTTGAGTTTTTAATCATTAAATATGGGAAATTCTGCAAAGATGAATTCATGTCTGAGTCAGTTTTTATTTTCTTTTATTAAGAGATTATTCACCTGTTAATGATAATCGAGAGTAATAAGCAGTCTGTTGGTATGAACCCTTTAAAAACAGTACTTTTTGCTAAGTTTGTAGATTGTTTGCTAGGTATGTCATGGGAAATCCACCCTTGGGCAACTCTACCAATATCAGCAAAGTGGTACACCCTGTATTTAGATATGGTCCTAAAATTATGTGGGACACTTCTTCTAAAACCCTAAAAAGTACATCTAAAGCATCATATGGAAGAGTTTTTTATTATTCATATAAAACATTTTTTGTTTCCTTCTAAACAAAACACAACTGTGTTGTTAGAATTTTAAGGTCTTGATTTTAAAGGGATTATTTAGCAGACTATTTCCTTCTTTTTCTAAGGATGGGACAAGTTTTCAAAGGGAAGGGTAAATAAATAAATAGGCAAATCAATACAATAATTTGGATGCAATGAGGTATTTCAAAAACAGTTCAGAAATCAACAGTCACACTTCCAATCTTTGACAATCATCTCCCCAAAAGCTTCCCAAATGGCGGTTTCCCAAATGGAAAATGTCATCATACACAATGGAAAAAAAACACTCCTTGGAAAAATTCTGAAGTGGTTTATTTATTAAATACAAATGCTTTATAATTTAAAGGTATAAATGTTAAATAATCATGCATGCATAATTAGAAGTATTTTTTCAGAATATAAAAAGATATGAAGAACAAGTATAGGTGGAGAAATTTCTTCTCTTTTAAAAGAAAAAGCACAGCTTAGTTATATATGTATATGGGCACACTTATCTTTTGATAATTTGTTAGATCATTAAGAATCAACTTGTTCAGCAATTTCGGAAAACAACTTGACTTCATACCAAGAGTGAAAACTACATCATCTATCTGCAGCAAAGCTTTGGAATGAACAGCAACTTCAGTTTTATTTACTGTTACGGAACTTATAAAATAATTCTAAAACTTCAGAACTAAATTATATCACCTAAGAATTATTACAATGGCAAATAATCACTCTTGATGTAAAATTCATGTTATAGTTCTGTCAGGACAGTTATCTTATTCTGCATGATTAATTTTAACTTTTAATAGAAGCTTTAATCTAAAACATGAGTAAGAACCAATATCTGTGATTCATATTCTGTCCCTGAATTCTCCAGAAAGATGTTTTAGAATTCAGTGCATTCTTAACATCATAGCTATTTCTATTTTATAATGTACTTTGACCTGCGCTAAACTTCAAACAATGGTTTAAATTCCACTGAGTGTACCTGAGTGACTTAGTGCTTTGCTAAGTCACAGACTCCAGGTCCAGCCTACCCTCTGCTAAGCACTGGGAAAGCAAGCACTTCTCCTCTCCCTGCCCTGTTCCATACTTCAGCCGGAAGTGAGTACCATGTAGCAAACTGGAAAGTCCCAATAAATCTACCCCGGCTCCTGTTTATAAGTGTGGACTATTCACTCTCTTGTCCTTTTCAAGGCTCAGTTTTGAATCCTGGATTCGATTCCCTTGCCTAGAAGTCACAGCCTGCCATCAGCAATGGTTGTGGTGAAAGAAGCTGGTTTTTCATTCTGGGCAGGACCCAGCAAGACTAGATCTCCCCAAGAACAGCACAGACAAAACCATCCACAGATTTAAAGAAGGAAGGGAGCATTGGACATAATCTAAAATGACTAACATTTGCTCACACAAAGACTGGAAACATGTTTTTTGTAAAAAACTTAGATTAAGAACGAGATAAAATACTTTTAAAAAATGCTCTTGTACTCACTCCAGAAACTGAATTTCCTAAGGCTTAGAAGTCCATCCCATACTCAACCCTTCCTTCCTGACATGCTCTTATCTTGTCCTGTTTCTGCCAGATCACTCAGACTAAATCATCACATCCATAACTGATGAACTATTCATATGGTCAGCAAGAATATCCTTATTTTCCCTGTACATGCTCATTCCGTGTACCATAAGGTTGCGAGCAGATGACAACAGGCCAGCATTCCTGTGCAGTCTCTGCCCAATGTCCCCTGCCAACTTAAATTTCTCCAAGTCCTACGTACCGTGTTCACTGGCAACCACATAATTCCCTTTAGCCCTCCTGCCAGCAGAGAAGCCGTATTTCCAGGTAGGCAGTCCCTTCCTCCCCAAGACCTTTGCAGTGTCCCTCCTCACAGTGGCCAGTCAGTGCAGGGATGATCTCCCTTCCCCTTTGACCAAAACTGCTCTTCAGCCTGGAAATGCCTTTCTCCCGCCAAGGCACTTCCCGTCTTCACATCTGCCTTGAAGACCATCCTGTTTGTGTGAGACTAAAACTGTCTCTGAAGCTCATTCAGTTTTTCCTTCCCATTAGTCATCCACCATTTCTACCTCAGCTGAGATTCATCTGCCGCACAAATACTTGGCAAGATTCAAGTTTGGTTTCTTCTGCTCCATTCCATCCCTGCATCTTATTTGACTCTTCCTGTGTGCAAGACAATCTCTCTAATCAGCAATGCAAAGATCACCATTTCTTTGTCTCCAGTGGCCTGCCAGATGTCATATGAGTGATGCTACACAAAAATAAATTGTATCGCACAATACAGCACACTGCTGATGTGCAAGAATGACCTCACAGACTAGAAGTTTAACATTAGCTTGGCAGAAAAAAGAAGGAAGGAAGCAGAATTCACTAGAGACAAACACCCCCTAAAATAGAAATGCTTCACTTGACGGGATGGAACATCTCAATGATTTTGAGAAGATCATCCTTTCAACTTATTAAGAGTACAGTAATAAATCCAGAAGCCAACATCAGCATCACCAAAAACTAGAGGAATAAAATTAGCTACTGCCTTTTCAAATTTCTTCCCTCTGTATGTTCCTCTATCATTTCAGTTTAACAAACAGAAAAAAGCAAAACAACTACACGTTCAAACTGTCTTACAAAAAGTTAGCTAGGTGTTGGTGAGTTGCTACTGATACGTTCTGAATGCTCTATCAGGTTAGACAGGGGACTTTAAGACACTTATAAAAAGACCTTTAAAGTATACGGAAATTTTAAGCCCCAAGCCATTTACACACTTCTGGGACCTTTGGGCAAGGTCAAGCTAGTGTTGGTCTTTATGCCAACATACATGGGGATGGGGGAGTGACACGTGCCCCAGCTCACAGATTCAGGTGGCCTTGCCAAGGGCATCAATGGATAGGCTCCATCAAGCACTCAAGTGGAAACCAAGAGACAACAGTACAGACCACTGGACTGCAAAAGCAGCATGACATTATTGCTGTACCACAGAGAGCAGTTTAATGTCCCATTTAAAGTTCAGTGGACATAAAATAACACAAAAACTCGAACAAGGCGTGACTGTGCAAATACTCATAACTGCTGTGTGCCCCCCACCACTGATTCATATACCAAAAAGAATGAGGAATAGAGTTAGACTTCCAGCTAGGTGAATCATTCTGTTGAACTTAAGTCAATTACCTGGGGCACCTATTCTGCCAAGTAATAGGAAGGAGAGAATTAAGATTTTTAATTCTTACATAACAGCCCAGACTAGATTATATTTTGATGGGCCATATTCAATATAATTTTGGTTATTTTAAAATGGAATGGTTGCTAACCCATGAAAATACTAAAAGAGTTGTATTTATTAAAAAAAAGTTATGAGATAGGAAGCAAAAATATACAGCTTTGCCTATTTGTTCTACTTGCTTAAGGTTTAATGCCATTTAAACTATTGAATATAAATATGATAGAAAACAAGCATGGCAAGAATTACAGTAGTTTGTCTTTTGTATCACCTTCCCAGAGTGCAAATTCACAGTTTGATGATGATTAAGATATGGGGAAAATTATTCATCTGATTACCAGCAGGAGATACATAAAATGAATGCAAGATACAGCTGAATTCAGCATTATAATCACAAGAAGAATTTTTACAGATATCTTGCAGCAGGGTTTTACACACAGGAATTTCCCATATCTAATATGTCATTTATTCCTGGCAAAGTCTACTCTTTATCTACATATATTTCATTTTCCCCAAAGAGAACAGCACTAAGCTGTGTAACTGCTGGACCAACTTTTGCCGGATTTACCTACTGTATGTAGTAGAGTTTTAGTAAATCATTAGATCTTATTATCTGATGGTAAGCTAGAGGAGCACCCTGATCATTTTACCAGTCTTACAAGGGACTTTTCCAAGCCAATGACATACCTAATTTTAGAGGTATTTACACTGAGCATTACTCTTGAAGATTCTATTTTTAACTTTGTTTTGTGAAAATAAATAGAATAGAGCAAGGTGTCCTAGCAGAGAAGAGCTCTATACAAAGGGCAAATGTGAACAGGAAAGGATTTTAAGCACATAGCCATTATCTTGAATGCCTTTTCCCCATGCCTTTCTAAACACCATCTTACATCCTACAAAATTTTAAATCAGTCCTCCAGGCCTTATTTCCACTATAGTACACAGATTTCCATTGCCATCAATGTTCCGATGAAGACTTTCCTTTTTTCTTGCACCCTGTTTTGCTTTATTCTGCAGTGAAGTCTTATCTAATTTAATTATCTGTCTTTGTAAAAGCAAGAGTGGTGCGAAAAATGCATCTATTCATTGTACAAATATGGAAATTATAGACTTGAAGCAAAGGAACAAGAAACAAATTAGCAAGCAGTAGCATGGAAAAATATGATAAATATTATGTTTAAAAATATTCTGTGCTATTTAAACATTTCTCCCTTATGGAGAAATCCTCTTCCAATCCTAGTGCCAAGCACAGGAAATCAGTTTTGGCTCTAACCATTTCTCAGAGGAAGTGAATCTACAACTGCTAAGACAAACCTGGGCTGGAGTAACAATGCTGGTCCTGAATCCTGGTTCTACAACCAGCAAAGGCATGGAGCTCTACCTCTGCCTAGAAAGCACTGGGTCTTTCCTTATCAACCTGTTCTTCACCTTTAGCACCGCTTCATGGCAAGAGAGCTGAAGCCCTGAGCTGATGAGCTCCTGCCTGTATTCTGTGGAGAAGACCAGAGTTACCATTTGAGTGGAGCACGACACTCAGCCTGAGTTCATGTGGCCTGTGATTTCTGTCATTGCTGTCAGCTGATGCCAGAGTACCACAAGTGAGCACAGGGCCTACGCAGCTCATCTGTACAAAGCCTGTCTAGATTCTGACTCACAGAATGACTGCTGTTCTGCACTGAGCGACTCATGGATCACACATGCCACTACTCAGAGGTAACGGATACAACACAGTACTTGCAGTTCCAACTTAGTTCTCTCACCTTAGTTGCCTGTAATATTCAGAAAAAACCTAGATGTCCCCTCAAAATAAGAAATATTTGATTTTAAGTATTTGTGCTGTTATCCCAGTGCTGTGAAAACAATGTACATTTTAATCCACTATGCAGACAATGCATTTGGCATTGGTTTTATTTTATTTATTAGCCTGGCCATGATAGCAGTTTCCAGAATGCATGCCCAAACAATTAACATTCTTTGAGCATAGTATGTTCAATAAATAAGTAGTTAGGTCAGCTGCTTAAAATCGCTGAACTTCTTTTATAGTATTTCCTTTTCTGAGAATATTTACATAGTACAAAAATAGATGTTTAATTTCAATAAATTGCAAACTCTTTTATGATATCTTGTAACAGAACTGGACCATTAAAGTATTTTCAAATAAATTTTCCATTTTAAGGATATGATTTCAGTCACTCCAGAGGGCTCCTTATCTGCGCTACAGATTAAAAATATGCAGGAAAGATGTGAGGTTTTCAATACCATTCCTCACATTTTAGAGGGGATAGTGCCTGAAATTGCTTCATATCTTCCCCTGCCTTTTTGTGGAAAAAGGTGTGTAACCAATGTCCCAGGCATTCTGATACATCACCAACCAATCCATTGTGTCTGAAATGCTGCTTATGGCAAAAGGTACAGGCTTCAAAACACCACTGTGAGGATCTGGAACACACTTTCCCAGATTTTTATATTGACATTAGATTCTCATATTCCTGGCTGAAATACTTACTGTTTTGCAGAGAATTAGTTTTCATTCAAGCTTGTAAAAATATTTGAAGCTTCAATGTATTTATGCAATGCTCTGTTGAGATTCAGCTGCACTTAAATCAAGCAAAAGAAGCCTGCAGATGCATAGCCAGTTCACCAAATACCTCTTTGGAAAACAAGAACTTTATTTTCATGATTTAGTTGCATTCAAGATTAAAAAGCTCGAAAAAAAACCTTTTACTTCATATGGAAAGATCTCAATGGCTCTCAAGTACTTTTATGTATAATTATTCCCAGACAAGGTTTAGCTTTCAAATGTATAAATGTCTAAACCTGGACAAATAAATCCTCATTTTCTCTCATAAATTAATGGGCTGAATTTCAGCAATTTTGACAACTCCCAATTATCTGTCCACTGCCAAGAAAGAACTTTGTGGGCACTCCTCTAAACCAAGCCACTTGATTCAGTGATAAAACATATATGTTGTCCACACAAAGACATCCCCACTTTTGGAAGATATTGACTATTGCATCCCACTGCTCACTGAAGTGAGACTGATGACACACTCACCATGATCAGCATTTCAGAATAAATACACTTTGCCTATTCAGTTTTGACAGGAAGACTGCTACATTATGATGCCTTGAAATGAACAAACATTAATTCATCTCTAGCTATTGACTTTTGTATTTCAAATATTATTCTCTGTCTCATCTTTCCTCTTGTACCTAATAAACAACCCCTCATCTCAGACCCTAAAAAAAAGGATGATTACAGGTACAAGGCATTTTGAAAGTCACCTCTAACTTCAGAGTATCTATTTCTCTAGGACTGAAAGACTCTTAATGTTAGTGAAGCACAAAATATTTTCCTTTTGCTGGGCAATATGTGCGTACAGTAATACAAAGAATGGGAAATACTCTTGCTAATACAGCAAGATGCTGGGTACCTGCAAAGTAAAACTTACTTCTTGAAGTTCATAATATTAATAAAAGATGCTTCCAGGCTGCTTAAGTTTTCTAGCTACAGAAAAATGTAAGAGGTTACAATAGGACTAGCCTTATCATTGAGAGCACAGGTCATTTATCCAGGATTCATGCTACTGACACAACAGAAAGGACATCCTGGGGCCACTGCCACCATTTTGCAAGCAAGGTCTGACACCCTGTACTTTTGCCCTCTTGGTAGCAAAACCGGCAGCTTGTGGTGAAAATTAGTACCAAACAGTACTCAACCATAAAGCTGCCTGAAAAGCTTGAAGTCTTAAGCTGTTAGTTCTCTTTAACACAAGAATCTACAGCTCTCTATAAAAGCATCTAAAAAGGCAAAACACACATTCCACTACTGCTCTCATTTTTGCCATTTTTATAATGAACAGAGCTGCTAAAAGTCAGCTACGGCTGGCAGTACTAACAGTTCAGACAAAACCAGGGAGAGGTTGGGGTTTTTTTCATTTTCTCTTATGCCTGAGGAAATAGTGTATATATGGCTCCTTGCCCATCCATTCCAACACTTAAATCACACACCTATGCCTCTGGAGATGGGTGTTTGTGTGTGTGGGAGGCAATGCACAGGGATGAGGTGAGGTCTGGCAGGCAGCACCATGGCCTGTTGAAACCTCAAACCACACTCCATGTACAGTTTAGTGCTCACTTCAGCCACAAACCCAAACTAGTGTCCATTCCATTTATGCCCCCAAACTCTTGCTCACCCAATTCATGTACCAAACCCAGGGCCCCGCTGATCAGGACACTGGTCCCACTTCCTCACCTGACCACGTTGGGGTGTTCGAACGTCTCCAGGTGCCTCAAAACTGCCACCTCTCGGATGGTGGACAGCGGCATTCCCTCCTCGCTGGTCTGCACCCGTACCCGCTTCAGCGCAACAAAGCGACCTCCGTTCTTCAAGTCTCGGGCTTTGAACACCTTCCCGTAGGCTCCTTCCCCAATCTCAGCCACACATTCATACTGCTGGTCAGCCAGGTTTGTGCTGTCCTTATCCATGCTGGCACCAGTCCTCTTCCTCCTCTCCAAGTGCCTCGAGATGGCTCTCAGTCTCGCTTACTTTCTGAAAACTATTACTTTGCTTGGGTGCAGACAGGTCACGCACTTGGCACCCCTGCCAGAGAGGCAGAAGGAAGCTCTTGCCCTCCTGTTCTTGTTCCTTTTCTGTACTGGCCACAATGTGCCTCCTCTTTCGGCCACCAGGAATTATCATACAGTCTTTAGGAGCATTGCCTGTGTAAAGCCAATTAAATCTGGAGGACAGACGAAGTAAGAAAAGTGAGTTTAGTTTACTTCATTACTTTGTATTGTTCAAAACCTACTAAAATTAAGCTAATATAGTAGACAGCAACTTGCAAAGCAAAAACGTGGTGGAAAGGAAGATGTGAACCACGAGGGTGACATATGTATCAATGTCCCCGAGTGGCTGATACACTACAAAGTTATCACAGTCCGTGCAGAAGACTACACACACGGCTACAGAGCAACAGCCTGCTGAGGGGTTTTACTAACAAATGGGCCAAATGCAATCAGCCCATAAGCTGATGGGGATGAAGAGCTAACTACGCATGTGTGAGAGAAGTTATGTCCAAGAACTTATGTCAGGATTTCAGGACTCAAAGTTTTCGTCATTGCACATGGTGGAGTCTTTGAAATATATCCCATGCTGTATTACTGCCACTTGCTTGCAAGTAATAGCATTTGGAGCTTTCTGCCTTGGTCTGTTCCCTCCTGTGCTAAGTCCTTCATGAACACATCATGAACACATTGCAAGAAACAAGATCTTGCCTCAAAGTGCCTGTGAGGAGGAGAAATACATGCATATTTAAATGTCAGGAATATGTTATGAAGCATTGTGTGCTGAGGTAGATTGACAAATGTGCACTTTAGCATATTTATTAACAAGGATTTGGGCTGCGGATACTGCTACATGTGTCACCGGCAGCTCGGCAGCTCCTTGCAAAGCAGCATGATGAAAGATGTCTTCAGGAACAGCGTGCTCTGCTGTGGAGTGCATGAGGCTGGAGAGCAGAAACACTTTCTTCTGCATCCAGTTTCATCCACTTTCTGCAGGACTGGGTAGATTTCTCTGCCCTCACAAAGCTCCACATCAATTCTTCCCTTCCCCCTGACCCTTTTTAATTTAGTGATACTGTGACCTCCAGGACTGTAGCCCTCTCCTACACCGCATTTTCACCGTGCTAGGATGAAACAACCCCAGATAGCTCAGTCAAAGAACCCCTAAGTGGATCCCACGCACAAAGCCAGGGGTATTCCGCACACTTACGCTGATCTTACACCTTAGCTGAAGATGAAAAGCTTAATCTAAAGGAAACCTGTGTCCGCTGCTCATCCCTTCTCCCCGGCTGCAGCCAGAGGCGGCTCCCTGCCTCGCCGGCTTCAGTTCCCAGCACAGCTGCCACCGCACTGCCCCAGCCAGCGGGCAGCCCCGCGGCCCCCGCCTGCAGCATCACCGGGCGATATCGAGCGCGGGCCGCCACGGGTGGACCCCTGCCCGCCCTGAGCCCGGGGGTTCGGNGCCGGGGATGCCCTGCCCGCCCTGAGCCCGGGGGTTCGGCGGATGCTCCGCCCGGCCCGAGCCCCGCGGTGCCGGGGATGCCCTGCCCGCCCTGAGCCCGGGGGTTCGGCGGATGCTCCGCCCGGCCCGAGCCCCGCGGTGCCGGGGATGCCCTGCCCGCCCTGAGCCCGGGG